>CALNHX010004366.1:0-129124 GCA_940337035.1 Agriotes lineatus
ATCTGGCACGTCTGGGACGTTAAGGACATATGGGACATTTGGGACGCGTGGGACATTAGGGACGTATGAGACATCTAGGACGCCTGGGACATTAGGGACATATGGGACATATGGGACATCTGGGACGTCTGGGACGTTAAGGACGTATAAGACATCTGGGACGTCTGGGACGTCTGGGACGTTAAGGACATATGGGGCATTTAGAACGTCTGGGACGTTAGGGTCATATGGATGATCTATAACGCCTGGGATATTAGGGACATATGGGACATATGGGACGTCTTGGAGGTCTAGGACGTTAGGGACATACGGGACAGCTAGGACGTCTGGGATGTTAGGGACATATGGAACATCTAGGACGCCTGGGACATTATGGACATGTAGGACAAATGGGACATCTGGGACGTCTGGGACGTTAGGAACATATGGGACATCTAGGACATATGGGACATCTAGGACGCCTGGGACGTCTGGGACGTTAGGGACATACGGAACAGCAGGGACGTCTGGGACATTAGGGATATATGGGACATATGGGACATCTGGGACGCTTGGGACATTAGGGACATATGGGACATCTGAGACGTCTGGGACGTTAGGGACATATGGGACATTTAGGACGCCTGGGACATTAGGGATATATGGGACATATGGGACATCTGGGACGCTAGGGACATTAGGGACATATGGGACATCTGGGACGTCTGGGACGTTAGGGACATATGGGACATCTAGGACGCCTGGGACGTCTTAGACGTTAGGGACATACGGAACAGCAGGGACGTCTAGGACGTTAGGGACATATGGGACATTTAGGACGTCTGGAACGTTAGGGACATATGAAACATTTAGGACGCCTGGGACATTAAGGACATATGGGACATATGGGACATCTGGGAAGTCTGGGACGTTAGGGACATATAATACATCTAGGACGTTTGAGACGTTAGGGACATATGGGACATCTAAGACGTCTGGGACGTCTGGGACGTTAGGGACATACGGGACATCTAGGACGCTTAAGACATTAGGGACATATGGAACATATGGGACGTATGGGACGTTAAGGACAAATGGGACATCTAGGACGTCTGGGACGTCTGGGACGTTAAGGACATATGGGAAATTTAGGACGCCTGGGATATTAGGGACATATGGAACTTATGGGACATCTGGGACGCCTGGGACATTAGGGATATACGGGACATATGGGACTTCTGGGACGTCTGGGACGTTAGGACATATGGGACATCTGGGACGTCTGGGACGTTAAGGACATATGGGCCATCTAGGACGTCTTGGACGTCTGGGACGTTGAGGACATTTGGGACATTTAGGACGCCTGGGACCATAAAGACATATGGGGAATTTAAGACGTCTGGGACGTTAGAGTCATATGGATGATCTATAACGCTTGGGACATTAGGGACATATGGGACATATGAGACATCTGGGACGTCTGGGACGTTAGGGACATACGGGAGAGCTGGGACGTCTGGGATGTTAGGGACATATGGGACATTTAGGACGTCTGGGACGTTAGGGACATATGGGACATCTAGGACGCCTGGGACATTAGGGATCTTTGGGACATATGAGACATCTGGGACGTCTGGGACGTTAGGGACAGCTGGGACATCTGGGATGTTAGGGACATATGGGACATTTAGGACGTCTGGGACGTTAGAGACATAAGGGACATTTAAAACGTCTGGGACGTTAGGGGCATTTGAAACATCTAGGACGCTTGGGACATTAGGGACATATGGAACATATGGGACATCTGGGACGTTAGAGACATACGGGACATTTGAGACGTCTGGGACGTTAAGGACATATGGGACATCTTGGACGTCTGGGACGTCTGGGACGTTAAGGACATATGGGACATTTAGGACTCCTGGGACATTAGGGACATATGGAACATATGGGACATCTGGGACGCCTGGGGCATTAGGGAGATATTGCACATATGGGACATCTGGGACGTCTGGGACGTAAGGCACTTATGGGACATCTGACACGTCTCCGACGTTAAGGACATATGGGACATCTAGTACGTCTTGGACGTCTGGGACGTTAAAGACATATGGGACATCTAGGACGTCTGGGACGTCTGGGACGTTAAGGACATATGGAACATATGGGACATCTGGGACGCCTGGGACATTAGGGACATATGGAACATATGGGACAGCTGGGACATCTGGGATGTTAGGGACATATGGGACATTTAGGACGTCTGGGACGTTAGGGACATATGGGAAATTTAGGACGTCTGGGACGTTAGGGACATTTGGAACATCTAGGACGCTTGGGACATTAGGGACATATGCAACATATGGGACATCTGGGACGCCTGGGACATTAGGGACATATGGAACATATGGGACAGCTAAGACATCTGGGATGTTAGGGACATATGGGACATTTGAGACGTCTGGGACGTTAAGGACATATGGGACTTCTAGGACGTCTGGGACGTCTGGGACGTTAAGGACATATGGGACATTTGGGACTCCTGGGACATTAGGGACATATGAAACATATGGGACATTTAGGACGCCTGGGACATTAGGGACATATGGGACATATGGGACATCTGGAACGTCTGGGAAGTTAAGGACATATGGGACATCTAAGACGTATGGGACGTCTGAGACGTTAAGGACAAATAGGACATTTAGGACGCCTGGGACATTAGGGACATATGAAACATATGGGACATCTGGAACGTCTGTGACGTTAGGGACATATAGGACATCTAGGATGTCTGAGACGTTCGGGACATATGGAACATCTAGGACGTCTGGGATGTCTGGGACGTTAGGGACATACGGGACAGCTGGGACGTCTGGGACGTTAAGGACATATGGGAAATTTAGGACGTTTGGGACGTTAGGAACATATGGAACATCTAGGACGTCTTAGACATTAGGGACATATGGAACATATGGGACATCTGGGACGTCTGGGACGTTAGGTACATATGGGACATTTGGACGTCTGGGACGTTAGAGACATATGGGACATCTATGACGTCTTGGACGTCTGGGACGTTAAGGACATGTGGGACATTTAGGACGCCTGGGACATTAGGGACATATGGGACATATGGAACATCTGGGACGCCTGGGACATATGGGACATATGGGACATCTGGGACGTCTGGGACGTTATGGGCATATGGGACATCTGGGACGGCTGGGACGTTAGGGACATATAGGACATCTAGGACGTCTTGGTCGTTATGGACATATGGGACATCTAGGACGCCTGGGACGTCTGGGACGTTAGCGACATACGGGACAGCTGGGACGTCTGGCACGTTAGGGACATATAGGACATTTAGGATGTCTGGGACGTTAGGGACATATGGAACATCTAGGACGCCTGGGACATTAGGGACATATGGGAAATATGGGACATCTGAGACGTTAGGGACAAATGGGACATCTAGGACGTCTTAGACATTAGGGACATATGGAACATATGGGACATCTGGGACGTCTGGGACGTTAGGTACATATGGGACATTTGGGACGTCTGGGACGTTAGAGACATATGGGACATCTAGGACGTCTTGGACGTCTGGGACGTTAAGGACATGTGGGACATTTAGGACGCCTGGATCATTAGGGACATATGGGACATATGGAACATCTGGGACGCCTGGGACATATGGGACATATGGGACATATGGGACATCTGGGACGTCTGAGACGTTAGGGGCATATGGGACATCTGGGACGGCTGGGACGTTAGGGACATATAGGACATCTAGGACGCCTGGGACGACTGGGACGTTAGGGACATACGGGACAGCTTGGACGTCTGGGACGTTAGGGACATATAGGACATTTAGGATGTCTGGGACGTTAGGGACATATAGGACATTTAGGATGTCTGGGACGTTAGGGACGTATGGAACATCTAGGACGCCTGGGACATTAGGGACATATGGGAAATATGGGACATCTGAGACGTTAGGGGCAAATGGGACATCTAGGACGTCTGGGACGTCTGGGACGTTAGGGACATAAGGGACAGCTGGGACGTCTGGGACGTTAGGGACATATGGAACATCTAGGACGCCTGGGACATTAGAGACATATGGGACATATGAGACATCTGGGACGTTTGGGACGTTAGGGACATATGGCACATCTGGCACGTCTGAGACGTTAAGGCATATGGGACATTTGGGACGCGTGGGACATTAGGGACGTATGAGACATCTAGGACGCCTGGGACATTAGGGACATATGGGACATATGGGACATCTGGGACGTCTGGGACGTTAGAGACATATGGGACATCTGAGACGTCTGGGACGTTAAGGACATATAAGACATCTGGGACGTCTGGGACGTCTGGGACGTTAAGGACATATGGGGCATTTAGAACGTCTGGGACGTTAGGGTCATATGGATGATCTATAACGCCTGGGACATTAGGGACATATGGGACATATGGGACGTCTTGGACGTCTAGGACGTTAGGGACATACGGGACAGCTAGGACGTCTGGGATGTTAGGGACATATGGAACATCTAGGACGCCTGGGACATTATGGACATGTAGGACAAATGGGACATCTGGGACGTCTGGGACGTTAGGAACATATGGGACATCTAGGACGTATGGGACGTCTGGGACGTTAAGGATATATGGGACATTTAGGACGCCTGTGACATTAGGGATATATGGGACATATGGGACATCTGAAACGCTTGAAACATTAGGGACATATGGGACATCTGAGACGTCTGGGACGTTAGGAACATATGGGACATCTAGGACGCCTGGGACGTCTGGGACGTTAGGGACATACGGAACAGCAGGGACGTCTGGGACATTAGGGATATATGGGACATATGGGACATCTGGGACGCTTGGGACATTAGGGACATATGGGACATCTGAGACGTCTCGGACGTTAGGGACATATGGGACATTTAGGACGCCTGGGACATTAGGGATATATGGGACATATGGGACATCTGGGACGCTAGGGACATTAGGGACATATGGGACATCTGGGACGTCTGGGACGTTAGGGACATATGGGACATCTAGGACGCCTGGGACGTCTTAGACGTTAGGGACATACGGAACAGCAGGGACGTCTAGGACGTTAGGGACATATGGGACATTTAGGACGTCTGGAACGTTAGGGACATATGAAACATTTAGGACGCCTGGGACATTAAGGACATATGGGACATATGGGACATCTGGGAAGTCTGGGACGTTAGGGACATATAATACATCTAGGACGTCTGAGACGTTAGGGACATATGGGACATCTAAGACGTCTGGGACGTCTGGGACGTTAGGGACATACGGGACATCTAGGACGCTTAAGACATTAGGGACATATGGAACATATGGGACGTATGGGACGTTAAGGACATATGGGACATCTAGGACGTCTGGGACGTTAAGGACATATGGGAAATTTAGGACGCCTGGGATATTAGGGACATATGGAACATATGGGACATCTGGGACGCCTGGGACATTAGGGATATACGAGACATATGGGACATCTGGGACGTCTGGGACGTTAGGACATATGGGACATCTGGGACGTCTGGGACGTTAAGGACATATGGGCCATCTAGGACGTCTTGGACGTCTGGGACGTTGAGGACATTTGGGACATTTAGGACGCCTGGGACATTAGGGAAATATGGGACATATGGGACATCTGGCACCTCTGGGACGTTAAGGACATATGGGACATCTAAAACGTTTGGGACGTCTGAGACGTTAAGGACAAAGATGACATTTAGGACGCCTGGGACATTAGGGACATATGGGACATATGGGACATCTGGGACGCCCGGGACATTAGGGACATATGGGACATATGCGACATCTGGGACGTCTGTGACGTTAAAGACATGTAGGACATCTAGGACGTCTGAAACGTTTGGACATATGGGACATCTAGGACGTCTGGGATGTCTGGGACGTTAGGGACATACGGGACAGCTGGGACGTCTGGGACGTTAAGGATATATCGGAAATTTAGGACGTTTGGGACGTTAGAAACATATGAAACATTTAGGACGCCTGGACATTAGGGACATATGGGAGATATGGGACATCTGGGACGCCTGGGACATATGGGACATATGGGACATCTGGGACGTCTGGGACGTTAGGGGCATATGGGATATCTGGGACGTCTGGGACGTTAGGGACATACGGGACAGTTGAGACGTCTGGGACGTTAGGGACATATGGGGCATTTAGGACGTCTGGGACCTTAGGAACATATGAAACATTTAGGAAGCCTGGGACGTTAGGGACATATGGGACATTTAGGACGTCTGGGACGTTAGAGACATATGGAACATCTCGGACGCCTAAGACATTAGGGACATATGGGACATATGGGACATCTGGGACGTCTGGGATGTTAGGGACATATGGGACATTTGGGACGTCTGGGACGTTAGGGACATATGGGACATCTGGGACGTCTGGGACGTTAAGGACATATGGGACATCTAGGACGTCTGGGTCGTCTGGGACGTTAACGACATATGGGACATTTAGGACGCCTGTAGCATTAGGGACATATGGGACATATGGGACATCTGGGACGCCTGGGACATTAGGGACATATGGAACATATGGGACATCTGGGACGCCTGGGACATTAGGGACATATGGAACATATGGGACAGCTGGGACATCTGGGATGTTAAAGACATATGGGACATTTGAGACGTCTGGGACGTTAAGGACATATGGGACATCTAGGACGTCTGGGACGTCTGGGACGTTAAGGACATATGGGACATTTGGGACTCCTGGGACATTAGGGACATATGATACATATGGGACATTTAGGACGCCTGGGACATTAGGGACATATGGGACATATGGGACATCTGGGACGTCTGGGAAGTTAAGGACATATGGGACATCTAAGACGTTTGGGACGTCTGAGACGTTAAGGACAAATAGGACATTTAGGACGCCTGGGACATTAGGGACATATGAAACATATGGGACATCTGGAACGTCTGTGACGTTAGGGACATATAGGACATCTAGGACGTCTGAGACGTTCGGGACATATGGAACATCTAGGACGTCTGGGATGTCTGGGACGTTAGGGACAGACGGGACAGCTGGGACGTCTGGGACGTTAAGGACATATGGGAAATTTAGGACGTTTGGGACGTTAGGAACATATGGAACATCTAGGACGTCTTAGACATTAGGGACATCTGGGACGTCTGGGACGTTAGGTACATATGGGACATTTGGGACGTCTGGGACGTTAGAGACATATGGGACATCTAGGACGTCTTGGACGTCTGGGACGTTAAGGACATGTGGCACATTTAGGACGCCTGGGACATTAGGGACATAAGGGACATATGGAACATCTGGGACGCCTGGGACATATGGGACATATGGGACATATGGGACATCTGGGACGTCTGGGACGTTAGGGGCATATGGGACATCTGGGACGGCTGGGACGTTAGGGACATATAGGACATCGAGCACGTCTTGGTCGTTAGGGACATATGGGACATCTAGGACGCCTGGGACGTCTGGGACGTTAGGGACATACGGGACAGCTGGGACGTCTGGGACGTTAGGGACATATAGGACATTTAGGATGTCTGGGACGTCTTGGACGTTAGGGACATAAGGGACAGCTGGGACGTCTGGGACGTCTTGGACGTTAGGGACATAAGGGACAGCTGGGACGTCTGGGACGTTAGGGACATATGGAACATCTAGGACGCCTGGGACATTAGAGACATATGGGACATATGAGACATCTGGGACGTTAGGGACAAATGGGACATCTAGGACGTCTGGGACGTCTTGGACGTTAGGGACATAAGGGACAGCTGGGACGTCTGGGACGTTAGGGACATATGGAACATCTAGGACGCCTGGGACATTAGAGACATATGGGACATATGAGACATCTGGGACGTTTGGGACGTTAGGGACATATGGCACATCTGGCACGTCTGGGGCGTTAAGGACATATGGGACATTTGGGACGCGTGGGACATTAGGGACGTATGAGACATCTAGGACGCCTGGGACATTAGGGACATATGGGACATATGGGACATCTGAGACGTCTGGGACGTTAAGGACATATAAGACATCTGGGACGTCTGGGACGTCTGGGACGTTAAGGACATATGGGGCATTTAGAACGTCTGGGACGTTAGGGTCATATGGATGATCTATATCGCCTGGGACATTAGGGACATATGAGACATCTTGGACGTCTAGGACGTTAGGGACATACGGGACAGCTAGGACGTCTGGGATGTTAGGGACATATGGAACATCTAGGACGCCTGGGACATTATGGACACGTAGGACAAATGGGACATCTGGGACGTCTGGGACGTTAGGAACATATGGGACATCTAGGACGTATGGGACGTCTGGGACGTTAAGGACATATGGGACATTTAGGACGCCTGGGACATTAGGGATATATGGGACATATGGGACATCTGGGACGCTTGGGACATTAGGGACATATGGGACATCTGAGACGTTTGGGACGTTAGGGACATATGGGACATCTAGGACGCCTGGGACGTCTGGGACGTTAGGGACATACGGAACAGCAGGGACGTCTGGGACTTTAGGGATATATGGGACATACGGGACATCTGGGACGCTTGGGACATTAGGGACATATGGGACATCTGAGACGTCTGGAACGTTAGGGACATACGGGACATTTAGGACGCCTGGGACATTAGGGATATATGGGACATATGGGACATCTGGGACGCTTGGGACATTAGGGACATATGGGACATCTGGGACGTCTGGGACGTTAGGGACATATGGGACATCTAGGACGCCTGGGACGTCTTAGACGTTAGGGACATACGGAACAGCAGGGACGTCTAGGACGTTAGGGACATATGGGACATTTAGGACGTCTGGAACGTTAGGGACATATGAAACATTTAGGACGCCTGGGACATTAAGGACATATGGGACATATGGGACATCTGGGACGTCTGGGACGTTAGGGACATATAATACATCTAGGACGTCTGAGACGTTAGGGACATATGGGACATCTAAGACGTCTGGGACGTCTGGGACGTTAGGGACATACGGGACATCTAGGACGCTTGGAACATTAGGGACATATGGAACATATGGGACGTCTGGGACGTTAAAGACATATGGGACATCTAGGACGTCTGGGACGTCTGGGACGTTAAGGACATATGGGAAATTTAGGACGCCTGGGATATTAGAGACATATGGAACTTATGGGACATCTGGGACGCCTGGGACATTAGGGATATACGGGACATATGGGACATCTGGGACGTCTGGGACGTTAGGACATATGGGACATCTGGGACGTCTGGGACGTTAAGGACATATGGGACATCTAGGACGTCTTGGACGTCTGGGACGTTGAGGACATTTGGGACATTTAGGACGCCTGGGACATTAGGGAAATATGGGACATATGGGACATCTGGCACGTCTGGTACGTTAAGGACATATGGGACATCTAAGACGTTTGGGACGTCTGAGACGTTAAGGACAAATAGGACATTTAGGACGCCTGGGACATTAGGGACATATGGGACATATGGGACATCTGGGACGCCCGGGACATTAGGGACATATGGGACATATGGGACATCTGGGACGTCTGTGACGTTAAAGACATGTAGGACATCTAGGACGTCTGAAACGTTTGGGACATATGGGACATCTAGGACGTCTGGGATGTCTGGGACGTTAGGGACATACGGGACAGCTGGGACGTCTGGGACGTTAAGGATATATCGGAAATTTAGGACGTTTGGGACGTTAGAAACATATGGAACATTTAGGACGCCTGGACATTAGGGACATATGGGACATATGGGACATCTGGGACGCCTGGGACATATGGGACATATGGGACATATGGGACATCTGGGACGTCTGGGACGTTAGGGGCATATGGGATATCTGGGACGTCTGGGACGTTAGGGACATATGGGACATTTAGGACGGCTGGGACGTTAGGGACATACGGGACAGTTGGGACGTCTGGGACGTTAGGGACATATGGGGCATTTAGGACGTCTGGAACGTTAGGGACATATGAAACATTTAGGAAGCCTGGGACGTTAGGGATATATGGGACATTTAGGACGTCTGGGACGTTAGAGACATATGGAACATCTAGGACGCCTGGGACATTAGGGACATATGGGACATATGGGACATCTGGGACGTCTGGGACGTTAGGGACATATGGGAAATTTGGGACGTCTGGGACGTTAGGGACATATGGGACATGGGACAGCTGGGACATCTGGAATGTTAGGGACATATGGGACATCTAGGACGTCTGGGACGTCTGGGACGTTAAGGACATATGGGACATTTAGGACTCCTGGGACATTAGGGACATATGGAACATATGGGACATTTAGGACGCCTGGGACATTAGGGACATATGTGACATATGGGACATCTGGGACGTTAGAGACATATGGGACATTTGAGACGTCTGGGACGTTAAGGACATATGGGACATCTAGGACGTCTGGGACGTCTGGGACGTTAAGGACATATGGGACATTTAGGACTCCTGGGGCATTAGGGACATATGGAACATATGGACATTTAGGACGCCTGGAACATTAGGGACATATGGGACATATGGGACATCTGGGACGTCTGGGAAGTTAAGGACATATGGGACATCTAAGACGTTTGGGACGTCTGAGACGTTAAAGACAAATAGGACATTTACGACGCCTGGGACAATAAGGACATATGGGACATACGAAAAATCTGGGACGCCCGGGACATTAGGGACATATGAAACATATGGGACATCTGGAACGTCTGTGACGTTAGGGACATATAGGACATCTAGGACGTCTGAGACGTTCGGGACATATGAAACATCTAGGACGTCTGGGACGTCTGGAACGTTAAGGACATATGGGAAATTTAGGACGCCTGGGATATTAGAGACATACGGAACTTATGGGACATCTGGGACGCCTGGGACATTAGGGATATACGGGACATATGGGACATCTGGGACGTCTGGGACGTTAGGACATATGGGACATCTGGGACGTCTGGGACGTTAAGGACATATGGGACATCTAGGACGTCTTGGACGTCTGGGACGTTGAGGACATTTGGGACATTTAGGACGCCTGGGACATTAGGGAAATATGGGACATATGGGACATCTGGCACGTCTGGTACGTTAAGGACATATGGGACATCTAAGACGTTTGGGACGTCTGAGACGTTAAGGACAAATAGGACATTTAGGACGCCTGGGACATTAGGGACATATGGGACATATGGGACATCTGGGACGCCCGGGACATTAGGGACATATGGGACATATGGGACATCTGGGACGTCTGTGACGTTAAAGACATGTAGGACATCTAGGACGTCTGAAACGTTTGGGACATATGGGACATCTAGGACGTCTGGGATGTCTGGGACGTTAGGGACATACGGGACAGCTGGGACGTCTGGGACGTTATGGATATATCGGAAATTTAGGACGTTTGGGACGTTAGAAACATATGGAACATTTAGGACGCCTGGAAATTAGGGACATATGGGACATATGGGACATCTGGGACGCCTGGGACATATGGGACATATGGGACATATGGGACATCTGGGACGTCTGGGACGTTAGGGGCATATGGGATATCTGGGACGTCTGGGACGTTAGGGACATATGGGACATTTAGGACGGCTGGGACGTTAGGGACATACGGGACAGTTGGGACGTCTGGGACGTTAGGGACATATGGGGCATTTAGGACGTCTGGAACGTTAGGGACATATGAAACATTTAGGAAGCCTGGGACGTTAGGGATATATGGGACATTTAGGACGTCTGGGACGTTAGAGACATATGGAACATCTAGGACGCCTGGGACATTAGGGACATATGGGACATATGGGACATCTGGGACGTCTGGGACGTTAGGGACATATGGGACATTTGGGACGTCTGGGACGTTAGGGACATATGGGACATGGGACAGCTGGGACATCTGGAATGTTAGGGACATATGGGACATCTAGGACGTCTGGGACGTCTGGTACGTTAAGGACATATGGGACATTTAGGACTCCTGGGACATTAGGGACATATGGAACATATGGGACATTTAGGACGCCTGGGACATTAGGGACATATGTGACATATGGGACATCTGGGACGTTAGAGACATATGGGACATTTGAGACGTCTGGGACGTTAAGGACATATGGGACATCTAGGACGTCTGGGACGTCTGGGACGTTAAGGACATATGGGACATTTAGGACTCCTGGGACATTAGGGACATATGGAACATATGGGACATTTAGGACGCCTGGAACATTAGGGACATATGGGACATATGGGACATCTGGGACGTCTGGGAAGTTAAGGACATATGGGACATCTAAGACGTTTGGGACGTCTGAGACGTTAAGGACAAATAGGACATTTACGACGCCTGGGACAATAAGGACATATGGGACATACGGGAAATCTTGGACGCCCGGGACATTAGGGACATATGAAACATATGGGACATCTGGAACGTCTGTGACGTTAGGGACATATAGGACATCTAGGACGTCTGAGACGTTCGGGACATATGAAACATCTAGGACGTCTGGGATGTCTGGAACGTTAAGGACATACGGGACAGCTGGGACGTCTGGGACGTTAAGGACATATGTGAAATTTAGGACGTTTGGGACGTTAGGAACATATGGAACATCTAGGACGTCTTAGACATTAGGGACATATGGAACATATGGGACATCTGGGACGTCTGGGACGTTAGAGACATATGGGACATCTAGGACGTCTTGGACATTAGGGACATATGGGACATATGGGACATCTGGGACGCCTGGGACATATGGGACATATGGGACATACGGGACATCTGGGACGTCTGGGACGTTAGGGGCATTTGGAATATCTAAGACGCTTGGGACATTAGGGACATATGGAACATATGGGACATCTAGGACGTTAGAGACATATGGGACATTTGGGACGTCTGGGACGTTAAGGACATATCGGACATCTAGGACGCCTGGGACATTAGGGTCATATGGGAAATATGGGACATCTGAGACGTTAGGGACAAATGGGACATCTAGGACGTCTTAGACATTAGGGACATATGGAACATATGGGACATCTGGGACGTCTGGGACGTTAGGTACATATGGGACATTTGGGACGTCTGGGACGTTAGAGACATATGGGACATCTAGGACGCCTGGGACGTCTGGGACGTTAGCGACATACGGGACAGCTGGGACGTCTGGCACGTTAGGGACATATAGGACATTTAGGATGTCTGGGACGTTAGGGACATATGGAACATCTAGGACGCCTGGGACATTAGGGACATATGGGAAATATGGGACATCTGAGACGTTAGGGACAAATGGGACATCTAGGACGTCTTAGACATTAGGGACATATGGAACATATGGGACATCTGGGACGTCTGGGACGTTAGGTACATATGGGACATTTGGGACGTCTGGGACGTTAGAGACATATGGGACATCTAGGACGTCTTGGACGTCTGGGACGTTAAGGACATGTGGGACATTTAGGACGCCTGGATCATTAGGGACATATGGGACATATGGAACATCTGGGACGCCTGGGACATATGGGACATATGGGACAGCTGGGACGTCTGGGACGTCTGAGACGTTAGGGGCATATGGGACATCTGGGACGGCTGGGACGTTAGGGACATATAAGACATCTAGGACGTCTTGGTCGTTAGGGACATATGGGACATCTAGGACGCCTGGGACGTCTGGGACGTTAGGGACATACGGGACAGCTTGGACGTCTGGGACGTTAGGGACATATAGGACATTTAGGATGTCTGGGACGTTAGGGACATATGGAACATCTAGGACGCTTGGGACATTAGGGACATATGGGAAATATGCGACATCTGAGACGTTAGGGACAAATGGGACATCTAGGACGTCTGGGACGTCTGGGACGTTAGGGACATAAAGGACAGCTGGGACGTCTGGGACGTTAGGGACATATGGAACATCTAGGACGCCTGGGACATTAGAGACATATGGGACATATGAGACATCTGGGACGTTTGGGACGTTAGGGACATATGGCACATCTGGCACGTCTGGGACGTTAAGGACATATGGGACATTTGGGACGCGTGGGACATTAGGGACGTATGAGACATCTAGGACGCCTGGGACATTAGGGACATATGGGACATATGGGACATCTGGGACGTCTGGGACGTTAGAGACATATGGGACATCTGAGACGTCTGGGACGTTAAGGACGTATAAGACATCTGGGACGTCTGGGACGTTAAGGACATATGGGGCATTTAGAACGTCTGGGACGTTAGGGTCATATGGATGATCTATAACGCCTGGGATATTAGGGACATATGGGACATATGGGACGTCTTGGAGGTCTAGGACGTTAGGGACATACGGGACAGCTAGGACGTCTGGGATGTTAGGGACATATGGAACATCTAGGACGCCTGGGACATTATGGACATGTAGGACAAATGGGACATCTGGGACGTCTGGGACGTTAGGAACATATGGGACATCTAGGACGTATGGGACGTCTGGGACGTTAAAGACATATGGGACATTTAGGACGCCTGGGGCATTAGGGATATATGGGACATATGGGACATCTGGGACGCTTAAGACATTAGGGACATATGGGACATCTGAGACGTCTGGGACGTTAGGGACATATGGGACAGCAGGGACGTCTGGGACATTAGGGATATATGGGACATATGGGACATCTGGGACGCTTGGGACATTAGGGACATATGGGACATCTGAGACGTCTGGGACGTTAGGGACATATGGGACATTTAGGACGCCTGGGACATTAGGGATATATGGGACATATGGGACATCTGGGACGCTAGGGACATTAGGGACATATGGGACATCTGGGACGTCTGGGACGTTAGGGACATATGGGACATCTAGGACGCCTGGGACGTCTTAGACGTTAGGGACATACGGAACAGCAGGTACGTCTAGGACGTTAGGGACATATGGGACATTTAGGACGTCTGGAACGTTAGGGACATATGAAACATTTAGGACGCCTGGGACATTAAGGACATATGGGACATATGGGACATCTGGGAAGTCTGGGACGTTAGGGACATATAATACATCTAGGACGTTTGAGACGTTAGGGACATATGGGACATCTAAGACGTCTGGGACATCTGGGACGTTAGGGACATACGGGACATCTAGGACGCTTAAGACATTAGGGACATATGGAACATATGGGACGTATGGGACGTTAAGGACATATGGGACATCTAGGACGTCTGGGACGTCTGGGACGTTAAGGACATATGGGAAATTTAGGACGCCTGGGATATTAGGGACATATGGAACTTATGGGATATCTGGGACGCCTGGGACATTAGGGATATACGGGACATATGGGACTTCTGGGACGTCTGGGACGTTAGGACATATGGGACATCTGGGACGTCTGGGACGTTAAGGACATATGGGCCATCTAGGACGTCTTGGACGTCTGGGACGTTGAGGACATTTGGGACATTTAGGACGCCTGGGACCATAAAGACATATGGGGAATTTAAGACGTCTGGGACGTTAGAGTCATATGGATGATCTATAACGCTTGGGACATTAGGGACATATGGGACATATGGGACATCTGGGACGTCTGGGACGTAAGGGACATATGGGACATCTGGGACGTCTGGGACCATAAAGACATATGGGGAATTTAAGACGTCTGGGACGTTAGAGTCATATGGATGATCTATAACGCTTGGGACATTAGGGACATATGGGACATATGAGACATCTGGGACGTCTGGGACGTTAGGGACATACGGGAGAGCTGGGACGTCTGGGATGTTAGGGACATTTAGGACATTTAGGACGTCTGGGACGTTAGGGACATATGGGACATCTAGGACGCCTGGGACATTAGGGATCTTTGGGACATATGAGACATCTGGGACGTCTGCGACGTTAGGGACAGCTGGGACATCTGGGATGTTAGGGACATATGGGACATTTAGGACGTCTGGGACGTTAGAGACATATGGGACATTTAAGACGTCTGGGACGTTAGGGACATTTGAAACATCTAGGACGCTTGGGACATTAGGGACATATGGAACATATGGGACATCTGGGACGTTAGAGACATACGGGACATTTGAGACGTCTGGGACGTTAAGGACATATGGGACATCTTGGACGTCTGGGACGTCTGGGACGTTAAGGACATATGGGACATTTAGGACTCCTGGGACATTAGGGACATATGAAACATATGGGACATTTAGGACGCCTGGGACATTAGGGACATATGGGACATATGGGACATCTGGAACGTCTGGGAAGTTAAGGACATATGGGACATCTAAGACGTATGGGACGTCTGAGACGTTAAAGACAAATAGGACATTTAGGACGCCTGGGACATTAGGGACATATGAAACATATGGGACATCTGGAACGTCTGTGACGTTAGGGACATATAGGACATCTAGGATGTCTGAGACGTTCGGGACATATGAAACATCTAGGACGTCTGGGATGTCTGGGACGTTAGGGACATACGGGACAGCTGGGACGTCTGGGACGTTAAGGACATATGGGAAATTTAGGACGTTTGGGACGTTAGGAACATATGGAACATCTAGGACGTCTTAGACATTAGGGACATATGGAACATATGGGACATCTGGGACGTCTGGGACGTTAGGTACATATGGGACATTTGGACGTCTGGGACGTTAGAGACATATGGGACATCTATGACGTCTTGGACGTCTGGGACGTTAAGGACATGTGGGACATTTAGGACGCCTGGGACATTAGGGACATATGGGACATATGGAACATCTGGGACGCCTGGGACATATGGGACATATGGGACATCTGGGACGTCTGGGACGTTATGGGCATATGGGACATCTGGGACGGCTGGGACGTTAGGGACATATAGGACATCTAGGACGTCTTGGTCGTTATGGACATATGGGACATATGGGACGCCTGGGACATTAGGGACATATGGAACATATGGGACAGCTAAGACATCTGGGATGTTAGGGACATATGGGACATTTGAGACGTCTGGGACGTTAAGGACATATGGGACTTCTAGGACGTCTGGGACGTCTGGGACGTTAAGGACATATGGGACATTTGGGACTCCTGGGACATTAGGGACATATGAAACATATGGGACATTTAGGACGCCTGGGACATTAGGGACATATGGGACATATGGGACATCTGGAACGTCTGGGAAGTTAAGGACATATGGGACATCTAAGACGTATGGGACGTCTGAGACGTTAAGGACAAATAGGACATTTAGGACGCCTGGGACATTAGGGACATATGAAACATATGGGACATCTGGAACGTCTGTGACGTTAGGGACATATAGGACATCTAGGATGTCTGAGACGTTCGGGACATATGGAACATCTAGGACGTCTGGGATGTCTGGGACGTTAGGGACATACGAAACAGCTGGGACGTCTGGGACGTTAAGGACATATGGGAAATTTAGGACGTTTGGGACGTTAGGAACATATGGAACATCTAGGACGTCTTAGACATTAGGGACATATGGAACATATGGGACATCTGGGACGTCTGGGACGTTAGGTACATATGGGACATTTGGACGTCTGGGACGTTAGAGACATATGGGACATCTATGACGTCTTGGACGTCTGGGACGTTAAGGACATGTGGGACATTTAGGACGCCTGGGACATTAGGGACATATGGGACATATGGAACATCTGGGACGCCTGGGACATATGGGACATATGGGACATCTGGGACGTCTGGGACGTTATGGGCATATGGGACATCTGCGACGGCTGGGACGTTAGGGACATATAGGACATCTAGGACGTCTTGGTCGTTATGGACATATGGGACATCTAGGACGCCTGGGACGTCTGGGACGTTAGCGACATACGGGACAGCTGGGACGTCTGGCACGTTAGGGACATATAGGACATTTAGGATGTCTGGGACGTTAGGGACATATGGAACATCTAGGACGCCTGGGACATTAGGGACATATGGGAAATATGGGACATCTGAGACGTTAGGGACAAATGGGACATCTAGGACGTCTTAGACATTAGGGACATATGGAACATATGGGACATCTGGGACGTCTGGGACGTTAGGTACATATGGGACATTTGGGACGTCTGGGACGTTAGAGACATATGGGACATCTAGGACGTCTTGGACGTCTGGGACGTTAAGGACATGTGGGACATTTAGGACGCCTGGATCATTAGGGACATATGGGACATATGGAACATCTGGGACGCCTGGGACATATGGGACATATGGGACATATGGGACATCTGGGACGTCTGAGACGTTAGGGGCATATGGGACATCTGGGACGGCTGGGACGTTAGGGACATATAGGACATCTAGGACGCCTGGGACGACTGGGACGTTAGGGACATACGGGACAGCTTGGACGTCTGGGACGTTAGGGACATATAGGACATTTAGGATGTCTGGGACGTTAGGGATATATAGGACATTTAGGATGTCTGGGACGTTAGGGACGTATGGAACATCTAGGACGCCTGGGACATTAGGGACATATGGGAAATATGGGACATCTGAGACGTTAGGGGCAAATGGGACATCTAGGACGTCTGGGACGTCTGGGACGTTAGGGACATAAGGGACAGCTGGGACGTCTGGGACGTTAGGGACATATGGAACATCTAGGACGCCTGGGACATTAGAGACATATGGGACATATGAGACATCTGGGACGTTTGGGACGTTAGGGACATATGGCACATCTGGCACGTCTGGGACGTTAAGGCATATGGGACATTTGGGACGCGTGGGACATTAGGGACGTATGAGACATCTAGGACGCCTGGGACATTAGGGACATATGGGACATATGGGACATCTGGGACGTCTGGGACGTTAGAGACATATGGGACATCTGAGACGTCTGGGACGTTAAGGACATATAAGACATCTGGGACGTCTGGGACGTCTGGGACGTTAAGGACATATGGGGCATTTAGAACGTCTGGGACGTTAGGGTCATATGGATGATCTATAACGCCTGGGACATTAGGGACATATGGGACATATGGGACGTCTTGGACGTCTAGGACGTTAGGGACATACGGGACAGCTAGGACGTCTGGGATGTTAGGGACATATGGAACATCTAGGACGCCTGGGACATTATGGACATGTAGGACAAATGGGACATCTGGGACGTCTGGGACGTTAGGAACATATGGGACATCTAGGACGTATGGGACGTCTGGGACGTTAAGGATATATGGGACATTTAGGACGCCTGTGACATTAGGGATATATGGGACATATAGGACATCTGAAACGCTTGAAACATTAGGGACATATGGGACATCTGAGACGTCTGGGACGTTAGGAACATATGGGACATCTAGGACGCCTGGGACGTCTGGGACGTTAGGGACATACGGAACAGCAGGGACGTCTGGGACATTAGGGATATATGGGACATATGGGACATCTGGGACGCTTGGGACATTAGGGACATATGGGACATCTGAGACGTCTGGGACGTTAGGGACATATGGGACATTTAGGACGCCTGGGACATTAGGGATATATGGGACATATGGGACATCTGGGACGCTAGGGACATTAGGGACATATGGGACATCTGGGACGTCTGGGACGGTAGGGACATATGGGACATCTAGGACGCCTGGGACGTCTTAGACGTTAGGGACATACGGAACAGCAGGGACGTCTAGGACGTTAGGGACATATGGGACATTTAGGACGTCTGGAACGTTAGGGACATATGAAACATTTAGGACGCCTGGGACATTAAGGACATATGGGACATATGGGACATCTGGGAAGTCTGGGACGTTAGGGACATATAATACATCTAGGACGTCTGAGACGTTAGGGACATATGGGACATCTAAGACGTCTGGGACGTCTGGGACGTTAGGGACATACGGGACATCTAGGACGCTTAAGACATTAGGGACATATGGAACATATGGGACGTATGGGACGTTAAGGACATATGGGACATCTAGGACGTCTGGGACGTTAAGGACATATGGGAAATTTAGGACGCCTGGGATATTAGGGACATATGGAACATATGGGACATCTGGGACGCCTGGGACATTAGGGATATACGAGACATATGGAACATCTGGGACGTCTGGGACGTTAGGACATATGGGACATCTGGGACGTCTGGGACGTTAAGGACATATGGGCCATCTAGGACGTCTTGGACGTCTGGGACGTTGAGGACATTTGGGACATTTAGGACGCCTGGGACATTAGGGAAATATGGGACATATGGGACATCTGGCACCGCTGGGACGTTAAGGACATATGGGACATCTAAAACGTTTGGGACGTCAGAGACGTTAAGGACAAAGATGACATTTAGGACGCCTGGGACATTAGGGACATATGGGACATATGGGACATCTGGGACGCCCGGGACATTAGGGACATATGGGACATATGCGACATCTGGGACGTCTGTGACGTTAAAGACATGTAGGACATCTAGGACGTCTGAAACGTTTGGACATATGGGACATCTAGGACGTCTGGGATGTCTGGGACGTTAGGGACATACGGGACAGCTGGGACGTCTGGGACGTTAAGGATATATCGGAAATTTAGGACGTTTGGGACGTTAGAAACATATGAAACATTTAGGACGCCTGGACATTAGGGACATATGGGAGATATGGGACATCTGGGACGCCTGGGACATATGGGACATATGGGACATCTGGGACGTCTGGGACGTTAGGGGCATATGGGATATCTGGGACGTCTGGGACGTTAGGGACATACGGGACAGTTGGGACGTCTGGGACGTTAGGGACATATGGGGCATTTAGGACGTCTGGGACCTTAGGGACATATGAAACATTTAGGAAGCCTGGGACGTTAGGGACATATGGGACATTTAGGACGTCTGGGACGTTAGAGACATATGGAACATCTCGGACGCCTAAGACATTAGGGACATATGGGACATATGGGACATCTGGGACGTCTGGGACGTTAGGGACATATGGGACATTTGGGACGTCTGGGACGTTAGGGACATATGGGACATCTGGGACGTCTGGGACGTTAAGGACATATGGGACATCTAGGACGTCTGGGTCGTCTGGGACGTTAACGACATATGGGACATTTAGGACGCCTGTAGCATTAGGGACATATGGGACATATGGGACATCTGGGACGCCTGGTACATTAGGGACATATGGAACATATGGGACATCTGGGACGCCTGGGACATTAGGGACATATGGAACATATGGGACAGCTGGGACATCTGGGATGTTAAAGACATATGGGACATTTGAGACGTCTGGGACGTTAAGGACATATGGGACATCTAGGACGTCTGGGACGTCTGGGACGTTAAGGACATATGGGACATTTGGGACTCCTGGGACATTAGGGACATATGATACATATGGGACATTTAGGACGCCTGGGACATTAGGGACATATGGGACATATGGGACATCTGGGACGTCTGGGAAGTTAAGGACATATGGGACATCTAAGACGTTTGGGACGTCTGAGACGTTAAGGACAAATAGGACATTTAGGACGCCTGGGACATTAGGGACATATGAAACATATGGGACATCTGGAACGTCTGTGACGTTAGGGACATATAGGACATCTAGGACGTCTGAGACGTTCGGGACATATGGAACATCTAGGACGTCTGGGATGTCTGGGACGTTAGGGACATACGGGACAGCTGGGACGTCTGGGACGTTAAGGACATATGGGAAATTTAGGACGTTTGGGACGTTAGGAACATATGGAACATCTAGGACGTCTTAGACATTAGGGACATCTGGGACGTCTGGGACGTTAGGTACATATGGGACATTTGGGACGTCTGGGACGTTAGAGACATATGGGACATCTAGGACGTCTTGGACGTCTGTGACGTTAAGGACATGTGGGACATTTAGGACGCCTGGGACATTAGGGACATAAGGGACATATGGAACATCTGGGACGCCTGGGACATATGGGACATATGGGACATATGGGACATCTGGGACGTCTGGGACGTTAGGGGCATATGGGACATCTGGGACGGCTGGGACGTTAGGGACATATAGGACATCGAGCACGTCTTGGTCGTTAGGGACATATGGGACATCTAGGACGCCTGGGACGTCTGGGACGTTAGGGACATACGGGACAGCTGGGACGTCTGGGACGTTAGGGACATATAGGACATTTAGGATGTCTGGGACGTTAGGGACATATGGAACATCTAGGACGCCTGGGACATTAGGGACATATGGGAAATATGGGACATCTGAGACGTTAGGGACAAATGGGACATCTAGGACGTCTGGGACGTCTTGGACGTTAGGGACATAAGGGACAGCTGGGACGTCTGGGACGTTAGGGACATATGGAACATCTAGGACGCCTGGGACATTAGAGACATATGGGACATATGAGACATCTGGGACGTTTGGGACGTTAGGGACATATGGCACATCTGGCACGTCTGGGGCGTTAAGGACATATGGGACATTTGGGACGCGTGGGACATTAGGGACGTATGAGACATCTAGGACGCCTGGGACATTAGGGACATATGGGACATATGGGACATCTGCGACGTCTGGGACGTTAGAGACATATGGGACATCTGAGACGTCTGGGACGTTAAGGACATATAAGACATCTGGGACGTCTGGGACGTCTGGGACGTTAAGGACATATGGGGCATTTAGAACGTCTGGGACGTTAGGGTCATATGGATGATCTATATCGCCTGGGACATTAGGGACATATGAGACATCTTGGACGTCTAGGACGTTAGGGACATACGGGACAGCTAGGACGTCTGGGATGTTAGGGACATATGGAACATCTAGGACGCCTGGGACATTATGGACATGTAGGACAAATGGGACATCTGGGACGTCTGGGACGTTAGGAACATATGGGACATCTAGGACGTATGGGACCTCTGGGACGTTAAGGACATATGGGACATTTAGGACGCCTGGGACATTAGGGATATATGGGACATATGGGACATCTGGGACGCTTGGGACATTAGGGACATATGGGACATCTGAGACGTCTGGGACGTTAGGGACATATGGGACATCTAGGACGCCTGGGACGTCTGGGACGTTAGGGACATACGGAACAGCAGGGACGTCTGGGACTTTAGGGATATATGGGACATATGGGACATCTGGGACGCTTGGGACATTAGGGACATATGGGACATCTGAGACGTCTGGAACGTTAGGGACATACGGGACATTTAGGACGCCTGGGACATTAGGGATATATGGGACATATGGGACATCTGGGACGCTTGGGACATTAGGGACATATGGGACATCTGGGACGTCTGGGACGTTAGGGACATATGGGACATCTAGGACGCCTGGGACGTCTTAGACGTTAGGGACATACGGAACAGCAGGGACGTCTAGGACGTTAGGGACATATGGGACATTTAGGACGTCTGGAACGTTAGGGACATATGAAACATTTAGGACGCCTGGGACATTAAGGACATATGGGACATATGGGACATCTGGGACGTCTGGGACGTTAGGGACATATAATACATCTAGGACGTCTGAGACGTTAGGGACATATGGGACATCTAAGACGTCTGGGACGTCTGGGACGTTAGGGACATACGGGACATCTAGGACGCTTGGAACATTAGGGACATATGGAACATATGGGACGTCTGGGACGTTAAGGACATATGGGACATCTAGGACGTCTGGGACGTCTGGGACGTTAAGGAAATATGGGAAATTTAGGACGCCTGGGATGTTAGAGACATATGGAACTTATGGGACATCTGGGACGCCTGGGACATTAGGGATATACGGGACATATGGGACATCTGGGACGTCTGGGACGTTAGGACATATGGGACATCTGGGACGTCTGGGACGTTAAGGACATATGGGACATCTAGGACGTCTTGGACGTCTGGGACGTTGAGGACATTTGGGACATTTAGGACGCCTGGGACATTAGGGAAATATGGGACATATGGGACATCTGGCACGTCTGGTACGTTAAGGACATATGGGACATCTAAGACGTTTGGGACGTCTGAGACGTTAAGGACAAATAGGACATTTAGGACGCCTGGGACATTAGGGACATATGGGACATATGGGACATCTGGGACGCCCGGGACATTAGGGACATATGGGACATATGGGACATCTGGGACGTCTGTGACGTTAAAG
Source organism: Agriotes lineatus (assembly GCA_940337035.1). Classification (NCBI taxonomy): domain Eukaryota; kingdom Metazoa; phylum Arthropoda; class Insecta; order Coleoptera; family Elateridae; genus Agriotes; species Agriotes lineatus. The sequence goes on from CALNHX010004366.1 coordinate 24,438, forward strand.
ACATGTAGGACATCTAGGACGTCTGAAACGTTTGGGACATATGGGACATCTAGGACGTCTGGGATGTCTGGGACGTTAGGGACATACGGGACAGCTGGGACGTCTGGGACGTTAAGGATATATCGGAAATTTAGGACGTTTGGGACGTTAGAAACATATGGAACATTTAGGACGCCTGGACATTAGGGACATATGGGACATATGGGACATCTGGGACGCCTGGGACATATGGGACATATGGGACATCTGGGACGTCTGGGACGTTAGGGGCATATGGGATATCTGGGACGTCTGGGACGTTAGGGACATATGGGACATTTAGGACGGCTGGGACGTTAGGGACATACGGGACAGTTGGGACGTCTGGGACGTTAGGGACATATGGGGCATTTAGGACGTCTGGAACGTTAGGGACATATGAAACATTTAGGAAGCCTGGGACGTTAGGGATATATGGGACATTTAGGACGTCTGGGACGTTAGAGACATATGGAACATCTAGGACGCCTGGGACATTAGGGACATATGGGACATATGGGACATCTGGGACGTCTGGGACGTTAGGGACATATGGGAAATTTGGGACGTCTGGGACGTTAGGGACATATGGGACATGGGACAGCTGGGACATCTGGAATGTTAGGGACATATGGGACATCTAGGACGTCTGGGACGTCTGGGACGTTAAGGACATATGGGACATTTAGGACTCCTGGGACATTAGGGACATATGGAACATATGGGACATTTAGGACGCCTGGGACATTAGGGACATATGTGACATATGGGACATCTGGGACGTTAGAGACATATGGGACATTTGAGACGTCTGGGACGTTAAGGACATATGGGACATCTAGGACGTCTGGGACGTCTGGGACGTTAAGGACATATGGGACATTTAGGACTCCTGGGGCATTAGGGACATATGGAACATATGGACATTTAGGACGCCTGGAACATTAGGGACATATGGGACATATGGGACATCTGGGACGTCTGGGAAGTTAAGGACATATGGGACATCTAAGACGTTTGGGACGTCTGAGACGTTAAAGACAAATAGGACATTTACGACGCCTGGGACAATAAGGACATATGGGACATACGGAAAATCTGGGACGCCCGGGACATTAGGGACATATGAAACATATGGGACATCTGGAACGTCTGTGACGTTAGGGACATATAGGACATCTAGGACGTCTGAGACGTTCGGGACATATGAAACATCTAGGACGTCTGGGACGTCTGGAACGTTAAGGACATATGGGAAATTTAGGACGCCTGGGATATTAGAGACATACGGAACTTATGGGACATCTGGGACGCCTGGGACATTAGGGATATACGGGACATATGGGACATCTGGGACGTCTGGGACGTTAGGACATATGGGACATCTGGGACGTCTGGGACGTTAAGGACATATGGGACATCTAGGACGTCTTGGACGTCTGGGACGTTGAGGACATTTGGGACATTTAGGACGCCTGGGACATTAGGGAAATATGGGACATATGGGACATCTGGCACGTCTGGTACGTTAAGGACATATGGGACATCTAAGACGTTTGGGACGTCTGAGACGTTAAGGACAAATAGGACATTTAGGACGCCTGGGACATTAGGGACATATGGGACATATGGGACATCTGGGACGCCCGGGACATTAGGGACATATGGGACATATGGGACATCTGGGACGTCTGTGACGTTAAAGACATGTAGGACATCTAGGACGTCTGAAACGTTTGGGACATATGGGACATCTAGGACGTCTGGGATGTCTGGGACGTTAGGGACATACGGGACAGCTGGGACGTCTGGGACGTTATGGATATATCGGAAATTTAGGACGTTTGGGACGTTAGAAACATATGGAACATTTAGGACGCCTGGACATTAGGGACATATGGGACATATGGGACATCTGGGACGCCTGGGACATATGGGACATATGGGACATATGGGACATCTGGGACGTCTGGGACGTTAGGGGCATATGGGATATCTGGGACGTCTGGGACGTTAGGGACATATGGGACATTTAGGACGGCTGGGACGTTAGGGACATACGGGACAGTTGGGACGTCTGGGACGTTAGGGACATATGGGGCATTTAGGACGTCTGGAACGTTAGGGACATATGAAACATTTAGGAAGCCTGGGACGTTAGGGATATATGGGACATTTAGGACGTCTGGGACGTTAGAGACATATGGAACATCTAGGACGCCTGGGACATTAGGGACATATGGGACATATGGGACATCTGGGACGTCTGGGACGTTAGGGACATATGGGACATTTGGGACGTCTGGGACGTTAGGGACATATGGGACATGGGACAGCTGGGACATCTGGAATGTTAGGGACATATGGGACATCTAGGACGTCTGGGACGTCTGGTACGTTAAGGACATATGGGACATTTAGGACTCCTGGGACATTAGGGACATATGGAACATATGGGACATTTAGGACGCCTGGGACATTAGGGACATATGTGACATATGGGACATCTGGGACGTTAGAGACATATGGGACATTTGAGACGTCTGGGACGTTAAGGACATATGGGACATCTAGGACGTCTGGGACGTCTGGGACGTTAAGGACATATGGGACATTTAGGACTCCTGGGACATTAGGGACATATGGAACATATGGGACATTTAGGACGCCTGGAACATTAGGGACATATGGGACATATGGGACATCTGGGACGTCTGGGAAGTTAAGGACATATGGGACATCTAAGACGTTTGGGACGTCTGAGACGTTAAGGACAAATAGGACATTTACGACGCCTGGGACAATAAGGACATATGGGACATACGGGAAATCTTGGACGCCCGGGACATTAGGGACATATGAAACATATGGGACATCTGGAACGTCTGTGACGTTAGGGACATATAGGACATCTAGGACGTCTGAGACGTTCGGGACATATGAAACATCTAGGACGTCTGGGATGTCTGGAACGTTAAGGACATACGGGACAGCTGGGACGTCTGGGACGTTAAGGACATATGTGAAATTTAGGACGTTTGGGACGTTAGGAACATATGGAACATCTAGGACGTCTTAGACATTAGGGACATATGGAACATATGGGACATCTGGGACGTCTGGGACGTTAGAGACATATGGGACATCTAGGACGTCTTGGACATTAGGGACATATGGGACATATGGGACATCTGGGACGCCTGGGACATATGGGACATATGGGACATACGGGACATCTGGGACGTCTGTAACGTTAGGGGCATTTGGAATATCTAAGACGCTTGGGACATTAGGGACATATGGAACATATGGGACATCTAGGACGTTAGAGACATATGGGACATTTGGGACGTCTGGGACGTTAAGGACTAATCGGACATCTAGGACGCCTGGGACATTAGGGTCATATGGGAAATATGGGACATCTGAGACGTTAGGGACAAATGGGACATCTAGGACGTCTTAGACATTAGGGACATATGGAACATATGGGACATCTGGGACGTCTGGGACGTTAGGTACATATGGGACATTTGGGACGTCTGGGACGTTAGAGACATATGGGACATCTAGGACGCCTGGGACGTCTGGGACGTTAGCGACATACGGGACAGCTGGGACGTCTGGCACGTTAGGGACATATAGGACATTTAGGATGTCTGGGACGTTAGGGACATATGGAACATCTAGGACGCCTGGGACATTAGGGACATATGGGAAATATGGGACATCTGAGACGTTAGGGACAAATGGGACATCTAGGACGTCTTAGACATTAGGGACATATGGAACATATGGGACATCTGGGACGTCTGGGACGTTAGGTACATATGGGACATTTGGGACGTCTGGGACGTTAGAGACATATGGGACATCTAGGACGTCTTGGACGTCTGGGACGTTAAGGACATGTGGGACATTTAGGACGCCTGGATCATTAGGGACATATGGGACATATGGAACATCTGGGACGCCTGGGACATATGGGACATATGGGACAGCTGGGACGTCTGGGACGTCTGAGACGTTAGGGGCATATGGGACATCTGGGACGGCTGGGACGTTAGGGACATATAGGACATCTAGGACGTCTTGGTCGTTAGGGACATATGGGACATCTAGGACGCCTGGGACGTCTGGGACGTTAGGGACATACGGGACAGCTTGGACGTCTGGGACGTTAGGAACATATAGGACATTTAGGATGTCTGGGACGTTAGGGACATATGGAACATCTAGGACGCTTGGGACATTAGGGACATATGGGAAATATGCGACATCTGAGACGTTAGGGACAAATGGGACATCTAGGACGTCTGGGACGTCTGGGACGTTAGGGACATAAAGGACAGCTGGGACGTCTGGGACGTTAGGGACATATGGAACATCTAGGACGCCTGGGACATTAGAGACATATGGGACATATGAGACATCTGGGACGTTTGGGACGTTAGGGACATATGGCACATCTGGCACGTTTGGGACGTTAAGGACATATGGGACATTTGGGACGCGTGGGACATTAGGGACGTATGAGACATCTAGGACGCCTGGGACATTAGGGACATATGGGACATATGGGACATCTGGGACGTCTGGGACGTTAGAGACATATGGGACATCTGAGACGTCTGGGACGTTAAGGACGTATAAGACATCTGGGACGTCTGGGACGTTAAGGACATATGGGGCATTTAGAACGTCTGGGACGTTAGGGTCATATGGATGATCTATAACGCCTGGGATATTAGGGACATATGGGACATATGGGACGTCTTGGAGGTCTAGGACGTTAGGGACATACGGGACAGCTAGGACGTCTGGGATGTTAGGGACATATGGAACATCTAGGACGCCTGGGACATTATGGACATGTAGGACAAATGGGACATCTGGGACGTCTGGGACGTTAGGAACATATGGGACATCTAGGACGTATGGGACGTCTGGGACGTTAAAGACATATGGGACATTTAGGACGCCTGGGGCATTAGGGATATATGGGACATATGGGACATCTGGGACGCTTAAGACATTAGGGACATATGGGACATCTGAGACGTCTGGGACGTTAGGGACATATGGGACAGCAGGGACGTCTGGGACATTAGGGATATATGGGACATATGGGACATCTGGGACGCTTGGGACATTAGGGACATATGGGACATCTGAGACGTCTGGGACGTTAGGGACATATGGGACATTTAGGACGCCTGGGACATTAGGGATATATGGGACATATGGGACATCTGGGACGCTAGGGACATTAGGGACATATGGGACATCTGGGACGTCTGGGACGTTAGGGACATATGGGACATCTAGGACGCCTGGGACGTCTTAGACGTTAGGGACATACGGAACAGCAGGGACGTCTAGGACGTTAGGGACATATGGGACATTTAGGACGTCTGGAACGTTAGGGACATATGAAACATTTAGGACGCCTGGGACATTAAGGACATATGGGACATATGGGACATCTGGGAAGTCTGGGACGTTAGGGACATATAATACATCTAGGACGTTTGAGACGTTAGGGACATATGGGACATCTAAGACGTCTGGGACGTCTGGGACGTTAGGGACATACGGGACATCTAGGACGCTTAAGACATTAGGGACATATGGAACATATGGGACGTATGGGACGTTAAGGACATATGGGACATCTAGGACGTCTGGGACGTCTGGGACGTTAAGGACATATGGGAAATTTAGGACGCCTGGGATATTAGGGACATATGGAACTTATGGGATATCTGGGACGCCTGGGACATTAGGGATATACGGGACATATGGGACTTCTGGGACGTCTGGGACGTTAGGACATATGGGACATCTGGGACGTCTGGGACGTTAAGGACATATGGGCCATCTAGGACGTCTTGGACGTCTGGGACGTTGAGGACATTTGGGACATTTAGGACGCCTCGGACCATAAAGACATATGGGGAATTTAAGACGTCTGGGACGTTAGAGTCATATGGATGATCTATAACGCTTGGGACATTAGGGACATATGGGACATATGGGACATCTGGGACGTCTGGGACGTAAGGGACATATGGGACATCTGGGACGTCTGGGACCATAAAGTCATATGGGGAATTTAAGACGTCTGGGACGTTAGAGTCATATGGATGATCTATAACGCTTGGGACATTAGGGACATATGGGACATATGAGACATCTGGGACGTCTGGGACGTTAGGGACATACGGGAGAGCTGGGACGTCTGGGATGTTAGGGACATATGGGACATTTAGGACGTCTGGGACGTTAGGGACATATGGGACATCTAGGACGCCTGGGACATTAGGGATCTTTGGGACATATGAGACATCTGGGACGTCTGCGACGTTAGGGACAGCTGGGACATCTGGGATGTTAGGGACATATGGGACATTTAGGACGTCTGGGACGTTAGAGACATATGGGACATTTAAGACGTCTGGGACGTTAGGGACATTTGAAACATCTAGGACGCTTGGGACATTAGGGACATATGGAACATATGGGACATCTGGGACGTTAGAGACATACGGGACATTTGAGACGTCTGGGACGTTAAGGACATATGGGACATCTTGGACGTCTGGGACGTCTGGGACGTTAAGGACATATGGGACATTTAGGACTCCTGGGACATTAGGGACATATGGAACATATGGGACATCTGGGACGCCTGGGGCATTAGGGACATATTGCACATATGGGACATCTGGGACGTCTGGGACGTAAGGCACTTATGGGACATCTGACACGTCTCCGACGTTAAGGACATATGGGACATCTAGTACGTCTTGGACGTCTGGGACGTTAAAGACATATGGGACATCTAGGACGTCTGGGACGTCTGGGACGTTAAGGACATATGGGACATTTAGGACTCCTGGGACATTAGGGACATATGGAACATATGGGACATCTGGGACGCCTGGGACATTAGGGACATATGGAACATATGGGACAGCTGGGACATCTGGGATGTTAGGGACATATGGGACATTTAGGACGTCTGGGACGTTAGGGACATATGGGAAATTTAGGACGTCTGGGACGTTAGGGACATTTGGAACATCTAGGACGCTTGGGACATTAGGGACATATGCAACATATGGGACATCTGGGACGCCTGGGACATTAGGGACATATGGAACATATGGGACAGCTAAGACATCTGGGATGTTAGGGACATATGGGACATTTGAGACGTCTGGGACGTTAAGGACATATGGGACTTCTAGGACGTCTGGGACGTCTGGGACGTTAAGGACATATGGGACATTTGGACTCCTGGGACATTAGGGACATATGAAACATATGGGACATTTAGGACGCCTGGGACATTAGGGACATATGGGACATATGGGACATCTGGGACGTCTGGGAAGTTAAGGACATATGGGACATCTAAGACGTATGGGACGTCTGAGACGTTAAGGACAAATAGGACATTTAGGACGCCTGGGACATTAGGGACATATAAAACATATGGGACATCTGGAACGTCTGTGACGTTAGGGACATATAGGACATCTAGGACGTCTGAGACGTTCGGGACATATGGAACATCTAGGACGTCTGGGATGTCTGGGACGTTAGGGACATACGGGACAGCTGGGACGTCTGGGACGTTAAGGACATATGGGAAATTTAGGACGTTTGGGACGTTAGGAACATATGGAACATCTAGGACGTCTTAGACATTAGGGACATATGGAACATATGGGACATCTGGGACGTCTGGGACGTTAGGTACATATGGGACATTTGGACATCTGGGACGTTAGAGACATATGGGACATCTATGACGTCTTGGACGTCTGGGACGTTAAGGACATGTGGGACATTTAGGACGCCTGGGACATTAGGGACATATGGGACATATGGAACATCTGGGACGCCTGGGACATATGGGACATATGGGACATCTGGGACGTCTGGGACGTTATGGGCATATGGGACATCTGGGACGGCTGGGACGTTAGGGACATATAGGACATCTAGGACGTCTTGGTCGTTATGGACATATGGGACATCTAGGACGCCTGGGACGTCTGGGACGTTAGCGACATACGGGACAGCTGGGACGTCTAGCACGTTAGGGACATATAGGACATTTAGGATGTCTGGGACGTTAGGGACATATGGAACATCTAGGACGCCTGGGACATTAGGGACATATGGGAAATATGGGACATCTGAGACGTTAGGGACAAATGGGACATCTAGGACGTCTTAGACATTAGGGACATATGGAACATATGGGACATCTGGGACGTCTGGGACGTTAGGTACATATGGGACATTTGGGACGTCTGGGACGTTAGAGACATATGGGACATCTAGGACGTCTTGGACGTCTGGGACGTTAAGGACATGTGGGACATTTAGGACGCCTGGATCATTAGGGACATATGGGACATATGGAACATCTGGGACGCCTGGGACATATGGGACATATGGGACATATGGGACATCTGGGACGTCTGAGACGTTAGGGGCATATGGGACATCTGGGGCGGCTGGGACGTTAGGGACATATAGGACATCTAGGACGCCTGGGACGTCTGGGACGTTAGGGACATACGGGACAGCTTGGACGTCTGGGACGTTAGGGACATATAGGACATTTAGGATGTCTGGGACGTTAGGGACATATAGGACATTTAGGATGTCTGGGACGTTAGGGACATATGAAACATCTAGGACGCCTGGGACATTAGGGACATATGGGAAATATGGGACATTTGAGACGTTAGGGGCAAATGGGACATCTAGGACGTCTGGGACGTCTGGGACGTTAGGGACATAAGGGACAGCTGGGACGTCTGGGACGTTAGGGACATATGGAACATCTAGGACGCCTGGGACATTAGAGACATATGGGACATATGAGACATCTGGGACGTTTGGGACGTTAGGGACATATGGCACATCTGGCACGTCTGGGACGTTAAGGACATATGGGACATTTGGGACGCGTGGGACAATAGGGACGTATGAGACATCTAGGACGCCTGGGACATTAGGGACATATGGGACATATGGGACATCTGGGACGTCTGGGACGTTAGAGACATATGGGACATCTGAGACGTCTGGGACGTTAAGGACATATAAGACATCTGGGACGTCTGGGACGTCTGGGACGTTAAGGACATATGGGGCATTTAGAACTTCTGGGACGTTAGGGTCATATGGATGATCTATAGCGCCTGGGACATTAGGGACATATGGGACATATGGGACGTCTTGGACGTCTAGGACGTTAGGGACATAAGGGACAGCTAGGACGTCTGGGATGTTAGGGACATATGAAACATCTAGGACGCCTGGGACATTATGGACATGTAGGACAAATGGGACATCTGGGACGTCTGGGACGTTAGGAACATATGGGACATCTAGGACGCCTGGGACGTCTGGGACGTTAGGGACATACGGAACAGCAGGGACGTCTGGGACATTAGGGATATATGGGACATATGGGACATCTGGGACGCTTGGGACATTAGGGACATATGGGACATCTGAGACGTCTGGGACGTTAGGGACATATGGGACATTTAGGACGCCTGGGACGTCTGGGACGTTAGGGACATACGGAACAGCAGGGACGTCTGGGACATTAGGGATATATGGGACATATGGGACATCTGGGACGCTTGGGACATTAGGGACATATGGGACATCTGAGACGTCTGGGACGTTAGGGACATATGGGACATTTAGGACGCCTGGGACATTAGGGATATATGGGACATATGGGACATCTGGGACGCTAGGGACATTAGGGACATATGGGACATCTGGGACGTCTGGGACGTTAGGGACATATGGGACATCTAGGACGCCTGGGACGTCTTAGACGTTAGGGACATACGGAACAGCAGGGACGTCTAGGACGTTAGGGACATATGGGACATTTAGGACGTCTGGAACGTTAGGGACATATGAAACATTTAGGACGCCTGGGACATTAAGGACATATGGGACATATGGGACATCTGGGAAGTCTGGGACGTTAGGGACATATAATACATCTAGGACGTCTGAGACGTTAGGGACATATGGGACATCTAAGACGTCTGGGACGTCTGGGACGTTAGGGACATACGGGACATCTAGGACGCTTAAGACATTAGGGACATATGGAACATATGGGACGTATGGGACGTTAAGGACATATGGGACATCTAGGACGTCTGGGACGTCTGGGACGTTAAGGACATATGGGAAATTTAGGACGCCTGGGATATTAGGGACATATGAAACTTATGGGACATCTGGGACGCCTGGGACATTAGGGATATACGAGACATATGGGACATCTGGGACGTCTGGGACGTTAGGACATATGGGACATCTGGGACGTCTGGGACGTTAAGGACATATGGGCCATCTAGGACGTCTTGGACGTCTGGGACGTTGAGGACATATGGGACATCTAAAACGTTTGGGACGTCTGAGACGTTAAGGACAAAGATGACATTTAGGACGCCTGGGACATTAGGGACATATGGGATATATGGGACATCTGGGACGCCCGGGACATTAGGGACATATGGGACATATGCGACATCTGGGACGTCTGTGACGTTAAAGACATGTAGGACATCTAGGACGTCTGAAACGTTTGGACATATGGGACATCTAGGACGTCTGGGATGTCTGGGACGTTAGGGACATACGGGACAGCTGGGACGTCTGGGACGTTAAGGATATATCGGAAATTTAGGACGTTTGGGACGTTAGAAACATATGGAACATTTAGGACGCCTGGACATTAGGGACATATGGGACATATGGGACATCTGGGACGCCTGGGACATATGGGACATATGGGACATCTGGGACGTCTGGGACGTTAGGGGCATATGGGATATCTGGGACGTCTGGGACGTTAGGGACATACGGGACAGTTGGGACGTCTGGGACGTTAGGGACATATGGGGCATTTAGGACGTCTGGGACCTTAGGGACATATGAAACATTTAGGAAGCCTGGGACGTTAGGGACATATGGGACATTTAGGACGTCTGGGACGTTAGAGACATATGGAACATCTAGGACGCCTAAGACATTAGGGACATATGGGACATATGGGACATCTGGGACGTCTGGGACGTTAGGGACATATGGGACATTTGGGACGTCTGGGACGTTAGGGACATATGGGACATCTGGGACGTCTGGGACGTTAAGGACATATGGGACATCTAGGACGTCTGGGTCGTCTGGGACGTTAACGACATATGGGACATTTAGGACGCCTGTAGCATTAGGGACATATGGGACATATGGGACATCTGGGACGCCTGGGACATTAGGGACATATGGAACATATGGGACATCTGGGACGCCTGGGACATTAGGGACATATGGAACATATGGGACAGCTGGGACATCTGGGATGTTAAAGACATATGGGACATTTGAGACGCCTGGGACGTTAAGGATATATGGGACATCTAGGACGTCTGGGACGTCTGGGACGTTAAGGACATATGGGACATTTGGGACTCCTGGGACATTAGGGACATATGATACATATGGGACATTTAGGACGCCTGGGACATTAGGGACATATGGGACATATGGGACATCTGGGACGTCTGGGAAGTTAAGGACATATGGGACATCTAAGACGTTTGGGACGTCTGAGACGTTAAGGACAAATAGGACATTTAGGACGCCTGGGACATTAGGGACATATGAAACATATGGGACATCTGGAACGTCTGTGACGTTAGGGACATATAGGACATCTAGGACGTCTGAGACGTTCGGGACATATGGAACATCTAGGACGTCTGGGATGTCTGGGACGTTAGGGACATACGGGACAGCTGGGACGTCTGGGACGTTAAGGACATATGGGAAATTTAGGACGTTTGGGACGTTAGGAACATATGGAACATCTAGGACGTCTTAGACATTAGGGACATCTGGGACGTCTGGGACGTTAGGTACATATGGGACATTTGGGACGTCTGGGACGTTAGAGACATATGGGACATCTAGGACGTCTTGGACGTCTGGGACGTTAAGGACATGTGGGACATTTAGGACGCCTGGGACATTAGGGACATAAGGGACATATGGAACATCTGGGACGCCTGGGACATATGGGACATATGGGACATATGGGACATCTGGGACGTCTGGGACGTTAGGGGCATATGGGACATCTGGGACGGCTGGGACGTTAGGGACATATAGGACATCGAGGACGTCTTGGTCGTTAGGGACATATGGGACATCTAGGACGCCTGGGACGTCTGGGACGTTAGGGACATACGGGACAGCTGGGACGTCTGGGACGTTAGGGACATATAGGACATTTAGGATGTCTGGGACGTTAGGGACATATGGAACATCTAGGACGCCTGGGACATTAGGGACATATGGGAAATATGGGACATCTGAGACGTTAGGGACAAATGGGACATCTAGGACGTCTGGGACGTCTGGGACGTTAGGGACATAAGGGACAGCTGGGACGTCTGGGACGTTAGGGACATATGGAACATCTAGGACGCCTGGGACATTAGAGACATATGGGACATATGAGACATCTGGGACGTTTGGGACGTTAGGGACATATGGCACATCTGGCACGTCTGGGGCGTTAAGGACATATGGGACATTTGGGACGCGTGGGACATTAGGGACGTATGAGACATCTAGGACGCATGGGACATTAGGGACATATGGGACATATGGGACATCTGCGACGTCTGGGACGTTAGAGACATATGGGACATCTGAGACGTCTGGGACGTTAAGGACATATAAGACATCTGGGACGTCTGGGACGTCTGGGACGTTAAGGACATATGGGGCATTTAGAACGTCTGGGACGTTAGGGTCATATGGATGATCTATATCGCCTGGGACATTAGGGACATATGGGACATCTTGGACGTCTAGGACGTTAGGGACATACGGGACAGCTAGGACGTCTGGGATGTTAGGGACATATGGAACATCTAGGACGCCTGGGACATTATGGACATGTAGGACAAATGGGACATCTGGGACGTCTGGGACGTTAGGAACATATGGGACATCTAGGACGTATGGGACGACTGGGACGTTAAGGACATATGGGACATTTAGGACGCCTGGGACATTAGGGATATATGGGACATATGGGACATCTGGGACGCTTGGGACATTAGGGACATATGGGACATTTGAGACGTCTGGGACGTTAGGGACATATGGGACATCTAGGACGCCTGGGACGTCTGGGACGTTAGGGACATACGGAACAGCAGGGACGTCTGGGACTTTAGGGATATATGGGACATATGGGACATCTGGGACGCTTGGGACATTAGGGACATATGGGACATCTGAGACGTCTGGAACGTTAGGGACATACGGGACATTTAGGACGCCTGGGACATTAGGGATATATGGGACATATGGGACATCTGGGACGCTTGGGACATTAGGGACATATGGGACATCTGGGACGTCTGGGACGTTAGGGACATATGGGACATCTAGGACGCCTGGGACGTCTTAGACGTTAGGGACATACGGAACAGCAGGGACGTCTAGGACGTTAGGGACATATGGGACATTTAGGACGTCTGGAACGTTAGAGACATATGAAACATTTAGGACGCCTGGGACATTAGAAACATATGGGACATATGGGACATCTGGGACGTCTGGGACGTTAGGGAGATACGGGACAGCTGGGACGTCTGGGACGCTAGGGGCATATGGGACATTTAGGACGTCTGGGACGTTAGGGACATATGGAACATCTAGGACGCTTGGGACATTAGGGACATATGGAACATATGGGACATCTGGGACGTCTGGCACGTTAGGGACATATGGGACATCTAAGACGTCTGGGACGTTAAGGACATATGGGACATCTAGGACGTCTGGGACGTCTGGGACGTTAAGGACATATGTGACATTTAGGACGCCTGGGACATTAGAGACATATGGGACATATGGGACATCTAGGACGTCTGGGACGTCTGGGACGTTAAGGACATATGGGACATTTAGGACTCCTGGGACATTAGTGACATATGGAACATATGGGACATTTAGGACGCCTGGGACATTAGGGACATATGTGACATATGGGACATCTGGGACGTTAGAGACATATGGGACATTTGAGACGTCTGGGACGTTAAGGACATATGGGACATCTAGAACGTCTGGGACGTGTGGGACGTTAAGGACATATGGGACATTTAGGACTCCTGGGACATTAGGGACATATGGATTATATGGGACATCTGGGACGCCTGGGACATTAGGGACATATGGAACATATGGGACAGCTGGGACATCTGGGATGTTAGGGACATATGGGACATTTAGGAAGTCTGGGACGTTAGGGACATATGGGACATTTAAGACGTCTGGGACGTTAAGGACATATGGGACATCTACGACGTTTGGGACGTCTGGCACGTTAAGGACATATGGGACATTTAGGACTCCTGGGACATTAGGGACATATGGAACATATGGGACATTTAGGACGCCTGGGACATTAAGGACATATGGGACATATGGGACATCTGGGACGTTAGAGACATATGGGACATTTGAGACGTCTGGGACGTTAAGGACATATGGGACATTTGGGACGCGTGGGACATTAGAGACGTATGGGACATCTAGGACGCTTGGGACATTAGGGACATATGGGACGTATGGGACATCTGGGACGTTTAGGACGTTAGGGACATACGGGACAGCTAGGACGTCTGGGATGTTAGGGACATATGGAACATCTAGGACGCCTGGAACATTAAGGACATGTGGGACAAATGGGACATCTGGGACGCCTGGGACATTAGGGACATATGGGACATATGGGACATCTGGGACGGCTGGGACGTTAGGGGCATATGGGACATCTGAGACGTCTGGGACGTTAAGGACATATAAGACATCTGGGACGTCTGGGACGTCTGGGACGTTAAGGACATATGGGGTATTTAGAACGTCTGGGACGTTCGGGTCATATGGATGATCTATAACGCCTGGGACATTAGAAACATATGGGACATATGGGACATCTGGGACGTCTGGGACGTTAGGGAGATACGGGACAGCTGGGACGTCTGGGACGCTAGGGGCATATGGGACATTTAAGACGTCTGGGACGTTAGGGACATATGGAACATCTAGGACGCTTGGGACATTAGGGACATATGGAACATATGGGACATCTGGGACGTCTGGCACGTTAGGGACATATGGGACATCTAAGACGGCTGGGACGTTAAGGACATATGGGACATCTAGGAGGTCTGGGACGTCTGGGACGTTAAGGACATATGAGACATTTAGGACGCCTGGGACATTAGAGACATATGGGACATCTAGGACGTCTGAGACGTCTGGGACGTTAAGGACATATGGGACATTTAGGACTCCTGGGACATTAGTGACATATGGAACATATGGGACATTTAGGACGCCTGGGACATTAGGGACATATGTGACATATGGGACATCTGGGACGTTAGAGACATATGGGACATTTGAGACGTCTGGGACGTTAAGGACATATGGGACATCTAGAACGTCTGGGACGTGTGGGACGTTAAGGACATATGGGACATTTAGGACTCCTGGGACATTAGGGACATATGGATTATATGGGACATCTGGGACGCCTGGGACATTAGGGACATATGGAACATATGGGACAGCTGGGACATCTGGGATGTTAGGGACATATGGGACATTTAGGAAGTCTGGGACGTTAGGGACATATGGGACATTTAAGACGTCTGGGACGTTAAGGACATATGGGACATCTAGGACGTTTGGGACGTCTGGCACGTTAAGGACATATGGGACATTTAGGACTCCTGGGACATTAGGGACATATGGAACATATGGGACATTTAGGACACCTGGGACATTAAGGACATATGGGACATATGGGACATCTGGGACGTTAGAGACATATGGGACATTTGAGACGTCTGGGACGTTAAGGACATATGGGACATCTAGGACGTCTGGGACATTAGGGACATATGGAACATATGGGACATTTAGGACGCCTGGAACATTAGGGACATATGGGACATATGGGACATCTGGGACGTGGGGAAGTTTAGGACATATGGGACATCTAAGACGTTTGGGACGTCTGAGACGTTAAGGACAAATTGGACATTTAGGACGCCTGGGACATTAGGGACATATGAAACATATGGGACATCTGGAACGTCTGTGACGTTAGGGACATATAGGACATCTAGGACGTCTGAGACGTTCGGGACATATTGAACATCTAGGACGTCTGGGATGTCTGGGACGTTAAGGACATACGGGACAGCTGGGACGTCTTAGACATTAGGGACATATGGAACATATGGGACATCTGGGACGTCTGGGACGTTAGAGACATATGGGACATCTAGAACGTCTTGGACTTCTGGGACGTTAAGGACATATGGGACATTTAGGACGGCTGGGACATTAGGGACATATGGGAAATATGGGACATCTGGGACGCCTGGGACATATGGGACATATGGGACATATGGGATATCTGGGACGTCTGGGACGTTAGGGGCATATGGGACATCTGGGACGGCTGGGACGTTAGGGACGGCTGGGACGTTAGGGACATATGGGACATCTGGGACGTCTGGGACATTAGGGACATATGGGACATTTAGGACGTCTAGAGCGTTAGGGACATACGGGACAGCTGGGACGTCTGAGACGTTAGGGACATATGGGACTTTTAGGACGTCTGGGACGTTAGGGACATATGGAACATTTAGGAAGCCTGGGACATTAGGGACATATGGGACGTATGGGACATCTGGGGCGTCTGAGACGTTAGGGACATATGGGACATCTAGGCAGTCTGGGATGTCTGGGAAGCTAGGGACATACGGACAGAAGGGACGTCTGGGACGTTAAGGACATATGGGACATTTAGGACGTCTGGGACGTTAGGGACATATGGAACATTTAGAAAGCCTGTGACATTAGGGACATATGGGACGTATGGGACATTTGGGACACCTGAGACATTAGGGACATATGGGACATATGGGACATCTGGGACGTTTGGGACCTCTAAGACGTTAGGGACATATAGGACATCTAAGACGTCTGGGACGTTAGGGACATATGGGACATCTAGGACGTCTGGGACGTCTGGGACGTTAGGGACATACGGGACAGCTGAGACGTCTGGGACGTTAGGGACATATGGGACATTTAGGACGTCTGGGACGTCTGGGACGTTAGGGACATACGGGACGTTAGAGACATACGGGGCAGCTGGGACGTCTGGAACGTTAGGGGCATATGGGAAATTTAGGACGTCTGGGACATTAGGGACATATGGAACATATGGGACATCTGGGACGTCTGGGACGTTAGGGACATGTGGGACATCTAAGACGTCTGGGACGTTAATGACATATGGGACACCTAGGACGTCTGGGACGTCTTGGACGGTAAGGACATATGAGACATTTAGGATGCCTGGGATATTAGGGACATATGGGACATATGGGCATCTGTGACCCTTGTGACATGAGGGACATATGGGACATATGGGACATCTGAGACGTCTGGGACGTTAGGGACATATGGGATATCTGGGACGTCAGGAACGTTAAGGACATATAGGACATCTAGTACGTCTGGGACGTTAAGGACATATGAAACATCTAGGACGCCTGAGACATTAGGGACAAATGGACATACGAGACATCTGGGACGTCTGGGACGTTAAGGACATATGGGACATCTAGGACGTCTGGGACGTTAGGGACATATTGGACATCTAGGACGTCTGGGACGTTAGGGACATATAGGACATCTAGGACGTCTGGGACGTTAGGGACATATGAAACATCTAGGACGTTTATGACGTCTGGGACGTTAGGGACATACGGGACAGCTGGGACGTCTGGGACGTTAGGGACATATGGAACATTTAGGACGTCTGGGACGTTAGGGACATATGAAACATCTAGGACGCCTGGGACATTCGAGACATATGGGACATTAAGGACATCTGGGACGTCTGGGACGTTAGGGACATATGACACATCTGGGACGTCTGGAACGTTAAGGACATATGGGACCTTTAGGCCGTCTGGGACGTTAGGGACATGTGTGACATCTAGGACATCTGGGACGTTAGGGACATATTGGACATATGGGACATCTGGGACGTCTGGGACGTTAGGGACATATGGGAAATCTAGGGCGTCTAGGACGTTAGGGACATATGAAACATCTAGGACGTTAGTCACGTATGGGACATTAGAGATGTCTGAGACGTCTGGGACGTTAGGGACTTATGGGACATCTAGGACGTCTAGGACGTTAGGGACATATGGGACATCTAGAACGTCTGGGACGTTTGCGACGTTAAAGACATACACGGCATCTAGGCCGTCTGGGACGTTAGGGACATGTGTGACTGCCAGGACGGTTGGGACGTTAGGGACATATGGAACATCTGGAATGTCTGGGAAGTTAGGGACGTAGAGGACATCTAGGACGTCTGGGATGTTAGAGAAATATGGGACATCTAGGACGTCTGGGACGTCTGGGACGTTAGGGACATATGGGACATCTAGGACGGATGTGACGTTAGGGACATATGGGACATCTGGGACGTCTGGGACGTTAGTGGCATATAGGACATCTAGGACGGTTGGGACGTTAGGGACATATGGGACATCTAGGACTGTTGGGACGTTAGGGACATATGGGACATCTGGGACGTCTGAGACGTTAGGGACGTATAGGACATCTAAGACGTCTGGGATGTTAAAGAAATATGGGACATCTAGGACGTTTGTCACGTCTGAGACGTTAGAGACATATGGGACATCTAGGACGTCTGGGACGTCTGGGACGTCTCGTACGTTAGGGACATGTGAGACATCTATGACGTCTGGGACGTTAGGGACATATGGAGCATTTAGGACGCCTGGGACATTAGAGACATATGGGACATATGAGACATCTGGGACGTTTGGGACGTTAGGGACATATGGGACATCTGGCACGTCTGGGACGTTAAGGACATATTGGACATTTGGGACGCGTGGGACATTAGAGACGTATGGGACATCTAAGACGCCTGGGACATTAGGGACATATGGGACGTATGGGACATCTGGGACGTCTAGGACGTTAGGGACATACGGGACAGCTAGGACGTCTGGGATGTTAGGGACATATGGAACATCTAGGACGCCTGGGACATTAAGGACATGTGGGACAAATGGAACATCTGGGACGCCTGGGACATTAGGGACATATGGGACATATGGGACATCTGGGACGGCTGGGACGTTAGGGGCATATGAGACATCTGAGACGTCTGGGACGTTAAGGACATATAAGACATCTGGGACGTCTGGGACGTCTGGGACGTTAAGGACATATGGGGCATTTAAAACCTCTGGGACGTTCGGGTCATATGGATGATCTATAACGCCTGGGACATTAGGGACATATGGGACATATGGGACATCTGGGACGTCTGGGACGTTAAGGACATATGGGACATTTAGGACGCCTGGGACATTAGGGATATATGGGACATATGGGACATCTGGGACGCTTGGGATATTAGGGACATATGGGACATATGGGACATGTGGGACATCTGAGACGTCTGGGACGTTAGGGACATATGGGACATCTAGGACGTCTGGGA
The DNA here is from genome assembly GCA_940337035.1 of Agriotes lineatus. Taxonomy (NCBI): domain Eukaryota; kingdom Metazoa; phylum Arthropoda; class Insecta; order Coleoptera; family Elateridae; genus Agriotes; species Agriotes lineatus. Next base: position 44,185 of record CALNHX010004366.1, read on the forward strand.
CGTCTGGGACGTTAAGGACATACGGGACAGCAGGGACGTCTGGGACGTTAGGGACATATGGGATATTTAGGACGTCTGGGACATTAGGGACATATGAAACATTTAGGACGCCTGTGACATTAGGGACATATGGGACATCTGGGACGTCTGGGACGTTAGGGACATATAATACATCTAGGACGTCTGAGACGTTAGGGACATATGGGACATCTAAGACGTTTGGGACGTCTGGGACGTTAGGGACATACGGGACATCTAGGACGCTTGGGACATTAGGGACATATGGAACATATGGGACATCTGGGACGCCTGAAACATTAGGGATATATGGGACATATGGGACATCTGGGACGTCTGGGACGTTAAGGACATATGGGACATCTAGGACGCCTGGGACATTAGGGAAATATGGGACATATGGGACATCTGAGACGTTTGAGACGTCTGAGACGTTAAGGACAAATAGGACATTTAGGACGCCTGGGACATTAGGGACATATGGGACATATGGGATATCTGGGACGCCCGGGACATTAGGGACATATGGGACATCTAAGACGTCTGTGACGTTAAAGACATGTAGGACATCTAGGACGTCTGAGACGTTTGGGACATATGGGACATCTAGGACGTCTGGGATGTCTGGGACGTTAGGGACATACGGGACATCTAGGACGTCTTGGACGTCTGGGACGTTAAGGACATATGAGACATTTAGGACGCCTGGACATTAGGGACATATGGGACATCTGGGACGCCTGGGACGTATCAGACATGTGGGACATATGGGACATCTGGGACGTCTGGGACGTTAGGGGCATATGGGATATCTGGGACGTTTGGGACGTTGGGGACATATGGGACATCTAGGACGTCTTAGACATTAGGGACATATGGGACATCTGGGACGTCTTGGACATTAGAGACATATGGGACATGTAGGACGTCTTCGACGTCTGGGACGTTTAGGACATATGGGACATTTAGGACGAATGGACATTAGGGACATATGGGACATCTGGGACGTCTTGGACATTAGGGACATATGGGACATCTGGGACGTCTGTGACGTTAAAAACATGTAGGACATCTAGGACGTCTTAGACATTAGGGACATATGGGACATATGGGACATCTGGGACGGCTTGGACATTAGAGACATATGGGACATCTAGGACGTTTTGGACGTCTGGTACGTTAAGGACATATGAGACATTTAGGACGCCTGGACATTAGGGACATCTGGGACGCCTGGGACGTATCAGACATATGGGACATATGGGACATCTGGGACGTCTGGGACGTTAGGGGCATATGGGATATCTGGGACGTCTGGGACGTTAGGGACATATGGGACATTTAGGACGGCTGGGACGTTAGGGACATATGGAACATTTAGGAAGCCTGGGACGTTAGGGGCATATGGGAGATCTGGGACGTCTGGGACGTTAGGGACATATGGGACATTTAGGACGGCTGGGACGTTAGGAACATATGGGTCATTTAGGACGCCTGGGACATTAGGGACATATGGGGCATATGGGACATCTGGGACGTCTGGGACGTTAGGGACATATGGGACATCTGGGACGTCTAAGACGTTAGGGACATATGGGACATCTGGGACGTCTGGGACGTTAAGGACATGTGGGACATCTAGGATGCCTAGGACATTAGGAACATATGGGACATATGGGACATCTGGGACGTCTGGGACGTTAGGGACATATGGGACATATGGGACGTCTGGGACGTTTAGGATATATGAGACATCTAGGACGTCTGGAACGTCTGGAACGGTAAGGGCATATGGGACATTTAGCACGCCTGAAACATTAGGGACATATGGGACATATGGGACATCTGGGTCGCCTGGGACATTAGGGACATATGGGACATCTGGGACGTCTAAGACGTTAGGGACATATGGGACATCTGGGACGTCTGGGACGTTAAAGACATATGGGACATCTAGGACGCCTGGGACATTAGGGACATATGGGACATATGGGAATCCTGGGACATTAGGGACATTTGGGACATATGGGACATCTGGGACGGCTGGGACGTTAGGGACATATAGGACATCTAAGACATCTGGGACGTTAGGGACATATGGGACATCTAGGACGTCTTGGACGTGTGGGACATTTAGGACGTCTGGGACGTTAGGGACATATGGAACATTTAGAAAGCCTGGGACATTCGGGACATATGAGACGTATGGGACATCTGGGACGTTTGGGACGTTAGGGACATATGGGACATCTAGGCCGTCTGGGATGTCTGGGACGTTAGGGACATACGGGACAGCTAGGACGTCTGGGACGTTAGGGACATATGGGACATTTAGGACGTCTCGGACGTTAGGGACATATGGAACATTTAGAAAGCCTGGAACATTAGGGACATATGGGACGTATGGGACATCTGGGATGCCTGGAACATTAGGGACATATGGAACATCTGGGACGTTTGGGACGTCTAAGACGTTAGGGACATACAGGACATCTAGGACGTCTGGGACGTTAGGAACGTATGGGACATCTAAGACGTCTGGGACGTCTGGGACGTTAGGGACATACGGGACAGCTGGGACGTCTAAGACGTTAGGGACATATGGGACATTTAGGACGTCTGGGACGTCTGGGACGTTAGGGACATACGGGACAGCTGGGACGTCTGGGACGTTAGGGGCATATGGGACATTAAAGACGCATGGGACATTAGGGACATATGGAACATATGGGACATCTGGGACGTCTGGCACGTTAGGGACATATGAGACATCTAAGACGTCTGGGACGTTAAGGACATATGGGACATCTAGGACGTCTGGGACGTCTGCGACCTTAAAGACATATGAGACATTTAGGACGTTTGGGACATTAGGGACATATGGGACATATGGGACATCTGGGACGCTTGGGACATTAGGGACATATGGGACATATGGGACATCTGAGACGTCTGGGACGTTAGGGACATATGGGACATCTGGGACGTCTGGAACGTTAAGGACATATGGGACATCTAGGACGTCTGGGACGTCTGGGACGTTGAGGACATATGGGACATTTAGAACGCCTGGGACATTAGGGACATATGGAACATTTAGGACGTCTGGGACGTTAGGGACATATGGAACATCTAGGACGCCTGGGACATTAGGGACAAATAGGACATATGAGACATTTAGCACGTCTGGGACGTTAAGGACATATGGGACATCTAGGACGTCTGTGACGTTAGGGACATATGGGACATCTAAGACGTCTGGGACGTTAGGGACATATAGGACATCTAGGACGTCTGGGTCGTTAGGGACATATGAAACATCTTAGACGTCTGGCATGTCTGGGACGTTAGGGACATACGGGACAGCTGGGACGTCTGGGACGTTATTGACATATGGGACATTTAGGACGTCTGGGACGTTAGGGACATATGAAACATCTAGGACGCCTGGGACATTTGAGACATATGGGACATTAAGGACATCTGGGACGTCTGGGACGTTAGGGACATATGGGACATCTGGAACGTCTGGGACGTTAAGGACATATAGGACATCTAGGACGTCTGGGACGTCTGGGAAGTTAAGGACATATGGGACATTTAGAACGCCTGGGACATTAGGGACATATGGGACATATGGGACAGCTGGGACGCCTGAGACGTTAGGGACATATTGGAAATATAGGACATCTGGGATGTCTGGGACGTCTGGGACGTTAGGGACATATAGGACATCTAGGACGTCTGGGACGTTAGGGACATATGAAACATCTAGGACGTCTGGGACGTTAGGGACATATAGGACATCTAGGACGTCTGGGACGTTAGGGACATATGAAACATCTAGGACGTTTGGGACGTTTGGGACGTTAGGGACATACGGGACAGCTGGGACGTCTGGGACGTTAGGGACATATGGGACATATGGGACATCTGAGACGTCTGGGACGTTAGGGACATATGGGACATCCGGGACGTCTGGAACGTTAAGGACATATGGGACATCTAGGACGTCTGGGACGTCTGGGACGTTGAGGACATATGGGACATTTAGAACGCCTGGAACATTAGGGACATATGGGACATTTAGGACGTCTGGGACGTTAGGAACATATGGAACATCTAGGACGCTTGGGACATTAGGGACAAATGGGACATATGAAACATTCGGGACGTCTGGGACGTTAAGGACATATGGGACATCTAGGACGTCTGGGACGTTAGGGACATACGGGACATTTAGGACGTCTGGAACGTTACGGACATATGGAACATTTAGAAAGCCTGGAACATTAGGGACATATGGGACGTATGGGACATCTGGGACGCCTGGAACATTAAGGACATATGGGACATATGGAACATCTGGGACGTTTGGGACGTCTAAGACGTTAGGGACATATAGGACATCTAGGACGTCTGGGACGTTAATAATAATTCATTTATTTCCTTAGACACTGTCACAGCATATCGGAAACGTCAAAATAGATAATCACAGTTTTTTGAATTGGCACTCAAAAAATTCGTTTGTAGAATAAATACACTTATCTAATAGTAGAAGTTTAACATGTGTTTTAAATAAATTAAAATTTGCAATACATTTGATTGTGTTTGGCAGGTGGTTATACAATTTAATTGGCAGGATGTAAGAACTATTTGCACTCTTAGTCAGAGAATGCTTAGGTATAACAAGTGTTTTACCATAACGGGAATTATAAGGATGGTTGTCACTTACTAACGAGTATTTGTGGAGATTAGTTTTGATGTAAACCACAGATTGTAATATATATATATATGGATATTACAGTTAAAATACCCAGTTTTTTGAAAAGTGGTCGACAAGACTCATGTTGACTTGCATAGCAAATAGTTCTCACAACCCTCTTTTGCGCTACAAGAACATCGTTAATATGTTTAGAATTACCCCAGCAGGTAATTCCATAAGAAAGTGTTGAATTAACATACGCATAATAATAAGACAGAAGTACATCTCTGTCCACGCAGGCTCTTATTCTCCAAAGTACGTAACTGTGCGTTGATAAGCCTTTCGTGACTTTATTTATGTGGTCGAACCATGACAAGGCTGAATCCAACTGAACGCCTAATAGAAGAATAGCTTGACTGTTTTGGAGAGTTTTACCGTTCAACTTAACCAACACGCTGTATTGAGGATCACGGACAGAAAAAGGAATTACTTCCGTTTTATTTTTATTTAATAGAAGACCATTGTCGGAACTGTACTTCTGCATTTTGAGCACACAATCTGAAGCCCTGGCACTCAATTCATCAAAATTATCACCCGTAATAACAGCTGAAGTATCGTCAGCGAATAGCACAGTAAAATCAGAGTTTAATTCGCTGACAACGTCATTAAGAAAAATTAGGAAAAGCAAGGGACCAAGGACGCTCCCTTGCGGAACCCCAGTACCAACTTTTAGTAAATCAGAGTGAAACTCAGTACCACTGGCATTTTTTAGCACAACTATCTGTGAGCGCTCAGATAAGTAGGAGATCAACCAATTGAGTGCCGGACCCTCAACACCAAGTAAGCGCAACTTGAAAACAAGACCATCGTGGGGCACCGTGTCGAAAGCACGCGAGAAGTCGAAACAGATGCCCACAATTTTCTTGCTTTTCTCTAAGTTTTCAATAACATTATTAGTTAATGCTGTAATAGCCTGCATAGTAGATCGGTGAGGACGAAAACCATATTGATTATCGGCTAATAGGTCGTTGACGTTCAAATAGTTGAAAAGTCTACAGTAGAATGCTTTATCATATACTTTGGAAAATACCGACGACAATGATATTGCCCTGTAATTATCAATTTTAATAGGGTCACCTTTTTTAAAAACTGGTTTTACTACTGCCATCTTTAGGTAGCTGGGAAATATGCCTTCAGCAAATGAGTCATTAATTAATTCGGTAAGAACTGGAGCGATAAAATCGGCTGCAATTTTAAGCAAAGAGCATGGAACACCATCAATACCTGCGGAATTTTTTTTAGAAACATCTTTTAGAATTCTGTGAATTTCAGGTAATGATACTGGCTCAAGATTTAGGGCTGAAGCAGCAAATGCTTTACGGTCACAAAAGAATTGAGGGTTACTAGGTATAACATTCGAATTTACAAAAAAATTGTTAAAAGCGTTAGCCGCTGTATGGTAATTGGTTAGGGGGTTGCCAGAGGTATCCTGAAAATTGTCGGGATAAGGAGTACCATTTTTTAGTTAAACCTCATCCCTAATTATACGCCAGGCAGCCTGGGATTTGTTTGCAGCATTAAAATAAGTACTGCTATAGAAACATTTTTTTGCATTGGAGATCACGCTCTTGTGCTTATTAAGCAAAACTTTATATTGGAATAGAAGCTGAGAATCATTATTTATTAGGCATTGCTTATGCATATTGCGGAGCATAGCTCCTTGACTGATAATATCTGCAGCTATCCAAGGTTTCCTGCGTTTAAATGTACAAGAATTTAGTGATATACGTTCAAGAGGAAACGCCCTATCCATTAAATCCGTTAGGAACGTATGGGACATCTAAGACGTCTGGGACGTCTGGGACGTTAGGGACATACGGGACAGCTGGGACGTCTAAGACGTTAGGGACATATGGGACATTTAGGACGTCTGGGACGTCTGGAACGTTAAGGACATATGGGACATCTAGGACGTCTGGGACGTCTGGGACGTTGAGGACATATGGGACATTTAGAACGCCTGGAACATTAGGGACATATGGGACATTTAGGACGTCTGGGACGTTAGGGACATATGGAACATCTAGGACGCCTGGGACATTAGGGACAAATGGGACATATGAAACATTTGGGACGTCTGGGACGTTAAGGACATATGGGACATCTAGGACGTCTCGGACGTTAAGGACATATGGGCCATTTGGGACGCGTGGGACATTAGGGACGTATGGGACATCTAGGACGCCTGGGACATTAGGAACATATGGGACATATGGGACATCTGGGACGTCTGGGACGTTAGGGACATATGGGACATCTGAGACGTCTGGGACGTTAAGGACATATAAGATATCTGGGACGTCTGAGACGTCTAGGACGTTAAGGACATATGGGGCATTTAGAACGTCTGGGACGTTAGGGTTATATGGATGATCTATAACGCCTGGGACATTAGGGACATATGGGACATATGGGACAGCTGGGACGTCTAAGACGTTAGGGACATATGGGACATTTAGGACGTCTGGGACGTCTGGAACGTTAAGGACATATGGGACATCTAGGACGTCTGGGACGTCTGGGACGTTGAGGACATATGGGACATTTAGAACGCCTGGAACATTAGGGACATATGGGACATTTAGGACGTCTGGGACGTTAGGGACATATGGAACATCTAGGACGCCTGGGACATTAGGGACAAATGGGACATATGAAACATTTGGGACGTCTGGGACGTTAAGGACATATGGGACATCTAGGACGTCTCGGACGTTAAGGACATATGGGCCATTTGGGACGCGTGGGACATTAGGGACGTATGGGACATCTAGGACGCCTGGGGCATTAGGAACATATGGGACATATGGGACATCTGGGACGTCTGGAACGTTAGGGACATATGGGACATCTGAGACGTCTGGGACGTTAAGGACATATAAGACATCTGGGACGTCTGGGACGTCTAGGACGTTAAGGACATATGGGGCATTTAGAACGTCTGGGACGTTAGGGTTATATGGATGATCTATAACGCCTGGGACATTAGGGACATATGGGACATATGGGACATCTGGGACGTCTAGGACGTTAGGGACATACGGGACAGCTAGGACGTCTGGGATGTTAGGGACATATGGAACATCTAGGACGCTTGGGACATTAGGGACATGTAGGACAAATGGGACATCTGGGACGTTTGGGACGTTAGGGACATATGGGACATCTAGGACGTATGGGACATCTGGGACATTAAGGACATATGGGACATTTAGGACGCCTGGGACATTAGGGATATATGGGACATATGGGACATCTGGGACGCTTGGGACATTAGGGACATATGGGACATATGGGACATATGGGACATCTGAGACGTCTGGGACGTTAGGGACATATGGGACATCTGGGACGTCTTGGACGTTAGGGACATATAAAACATTTAAGACGCCTGGGACATTAGGGACATATGGGACATATGGGACATCTGGACGTCTGGGACGTTAGGGACATATAATACATCTAGGACGTCTGAGACGTTAGGGACAAATGGGACATCTAAGACGTCTGGGACGTCTGGGACGTTAGGGACATATGGGACATTTAGGACGTCTGGGACATTAGGGACATAGGGGACATATGGGACATTTGGGACGTCTGAGACGTTAGGGACATATGGAACATCTAGGACGTCTGGGACGTCTGGGACGTTAGGGACATATGGGACATTAGGGACATATGAGACATTTAGGACGTCTGGGACGTTAGGAACATATGGAATATTTAGGAAGCCTGGGACATTAGGGACATATGGGACGTATAGGACATCTGGGACGTCTGGGACGTTAGGAACATATGAGACATCTAGGCCGTCTGGGATGTCTGGGACGTTAGGGACATACGGGACAGCTGGGACGTCTGGGACGTTAGGGACATATGGGACATTTAGGACGTCTGGGACGTTAGGGACATATGGAACATTTAGAAAGCCTGGAACATTAGGGACATATGGGACGTATGGGACATCTGGGACGCCTGGAACATTAGGGACATATGGGACATATAGAACATCTGGGACGTTTGGGACGTCTAAGACGTTAGGGACATATAGGACATCTAGGACGTCTGGGACGTTAGGAACGTATGGGACTTCTAAGACATCTGGGACGTCTGGGACGTTGGGGACATACGGGACAGCTGGGACGTCTAAGACGTTAGGGACATATGGGACATTTAGGACATCTGGGACGTCTGGGACGTTAGAGAGATACGGGACAGCTGGGACGTCTGGGACGTTAGGGGCATATGGGACATTTAGGACGTCTGGGACGTTAGGGACATATGGAACATCTAGGACGCTTGAGACATTAGGGACATATGGAACATATGGGACATCTGGGACGTCTGGAACGTTAGGGACATATGGGACATCTAAGACGTCTGGGACGTTAAGGACATATGGGACATCTAGGACGTCTGGGACGTCTGGGACGTTAAGGACATATGAGACATTTAGGACGCCTGGGACATTAGGGACATATGGGACATCTGGGACGCCTGGGAAATTAGGGACATATGGGACATATGACACATCTGAGACGTCTGGGACGTTAGGGACATATGGGACATCTGGGACGTCTGGAACGTTAAGGACATATGGGACATCTAGGACGTCTGGGACGTCTGGGAGGTTGAGGACATATGGGACAATTAGAACGCCTGGAACATTAGGGACATATGGGACATTTAGGACGTCTGGGACGTTATGGACATATGGAACATCCAGGACGCCTGGGACATTAGGGACAAATGGGACATATGAGACATTTGGGACGTCTGGGACGTTAAGGACATATGGGACATCTAGGACGTCTGGGACGTTAGGGACATATGGGACATCTAGGACGTCTGGGACGTTAGGAACATATAGGACATCTAGGACGTCTGGGACGTTAGGGACATATGAAACATCTTAGACGTCTGGCACGTCTGGGACGTTAGGGACATACGGGACAGCTAGAACGTCTGGGACGTTAGTGACATATGGGACATTTAGGACGTCTGGGACGTTAGGGACATATGAAACATCTAGGACGCCTGGGACATTCGAGACATATCGGACATTAAGGACATCTGGGACGTCTGGGACGTTAGGGACATATAGGACATCTAGGACGTCTGGGACGTCTGGGACGTTAAGGACATATGTGACATTTAGATCGCCTGCGACATTAGAGACATATGGGACATATGGGACAGCTGGGACGCCTGGGACATTAGGGACATATGGGACATATTGGACATCTGGGACGTCTGGGACGTCTGGGACGTTAGGGACATATAGGACATCTAGGACGTCTTGGTCGTTAGGGACATATGGGACATCTAGGACGCCTGGGACGTCTGGGACGTTAGGGACATACGGGAAAGCTGGGACGTCTGGGACGTTAGGGACATATAGGACATTTAGGATGTCTGGGACGTTAGGGACATATGGAACATCTAGGACGCCTGGGACATTAGGGACATATGGGAAATATGGAACATCTGAGACGTTAGGGACAAATGGAACATCTAGGACGCCTGGGACATTAGAGACATATGGGACATATGAGACATCTGGGACGTTTGGGACGTTAGGGACATATGGGACATCTGGCACGTCTGGGACGTGAAGGACATATGGGACATTTGGGACGCGTGGGACATTAGGGACGTATGAGACATATGGGACATCTGGGACGTATGGGACGTTAGGGACATGTTGGACATCTGAGACGTCTGGGACGTTAAGGACATATAAGACATCTGGGACGTCTGGGACGTCTGGGACGTTAAGGACATATGGGGCATTTAGAACGTCTGGGACGTTAGGGTCAAATGGATGATCTATAACGGCTGGGACATTAGGGACATATATGACATATGGGACATCTGGGACGTCTAGGACGTTAGGGACATACGGGACAGCTAGGACGTCTGGGATGTTAGGGACATATGGAACATCTAGGACGCCTGGGACATTAGGGACATGTAGGACAAATGGGACATCTGGAACTTCTGGGACGTTAGGGACATATGGGACGTCTAAGACGTATGGGACGTCTGGACGTTAAGGACATATGGGACATTTAGGACGCCTGGGACATTAGGGATATATGGGACATATGGGACATCTGGGACGCTTGGGACATTAGGGACATATGGGACATCTGAGACGTCTGGGACGTTAGGGACATATGGGACATCTGGGACGTCTGGGACGTTAGGGACATATGGAACATCTAGGACGCCTGGGACGTCTGACACATTAGGGACATACGAAACAGCAGGGACGTCTGGGGCGTTAGGGATATATGGGACATTTAGGACGTCTGGGACGTTAGGGACATAAGGGACAGCTGGGACGTCTGGGACGTTAGGGACATATGGAACATCTAGGACGCCTGGGACATTAGAGACATATGGGACATATGAGACATCTGGGACGTTTGGGACGTTAGGGACATATGGGACATCTGGCACGTCTGGGACGTTAAGGACATATGGGACATTTGGGACGCGTGGGACATTAGGGCGTATGGGACATCTAGGACGCCTGGGACATTAGGGACATATGGGACATATTGGACATCTGAGACGTCTGGGACGTTAAGGACATATAAGACATCTGGGACGTCTGGGACGTCTGGGACGTTAAGGACATATGGGGCATTTAGAACGTCTGGGACGTTAGGGTCATATGGATGATCTATAACGCCTGGGACATTAGGGACATATATGACATATGGGACATCTGGGACGTCTAGGACGTTAGGGGACATACGGGGCAGCTAGGACGTCTGGGATGTTAGGGACATATGGAACATCTAGGACGCCTGGGACATTAGTAACATGTAGGACAAATGGGACATCTGGGACGTCTGGAACGTTATGGACATATGGGACATTTAGGACGTATGGGACGTCTGGGACGTTAAGGACATATGGGACATTTAGAACGCCTGGGACATTAGGGATATATGGGACATATGGGACATCTGGGACGCTTGGGACATTAGGGACATATGGGACATCTGAGACGTCTGGGACGTTAGGGACATATGGGGACATCTGGGACGTCTGGGACGTTAGGGACATATGGGACATCTAGGACGCCTGGGACGTCTGACACGTTAGGGACATACGGAACAGCAGGGACGTCTGGAACGTTAGGGACATATGGGACATTTAGGACGTCTGGGACGTTAGGGACATATGAAACATTTAGGACGCCTGGGACATTAGGGACATATGGGACATATGGGACATCTGGGACGTCTGGGACGTTAGGGACATATAATACATCTAGGACGTCTGAGACGTTAGGGACATATGGGACATCTAAGACGTCTGGGACGTCTGGGACGTTAGGGACATACGGAACATCTCGGACGTCTGGGACGTCTGGGACGTTAAGGACATATGGGAAATTTAGGACGCAGGGATATTAGGGACATATGGAACTTATGGGACATCTGGGACGCCAGGGACATTAGGGATATATGGGACATATGGGACATCTGGGACGTCTGGGACGTTAGGGACATATGGGACATCTGGGACGTCTGGGACGTTGAGGACATTTGGGACATTTAAGACGCCTGGAACATTAGGGAAATATGGGACATATGGGACATCTGGCACGTCTGGGACGTTAAGGACATATGGGACATCTAAGACGTTTGGGACGTCTGAGACGTTAAGGACAAATAGGACATTTAGGACGCCTGGGACATTAGGGACATATGGGACATATGGGACATCTGGGACGGCCGGGACATTAGGAACATATGGGACATATGAGACATCTGGGACGTCTGAGACGTTTGGGACATATGGGACAGCTGGGACGTCTGGGACGTTAAGGATATATGGGTAATTTAGAACGTTTGGGACGTTAGAAACATATGGAACATCTAGGACGTCTTAGACATTAGGGACATATGGGACATATGGGACATCTGGGACGTCTGGGACGTTAGGTACATATGGGACATCTGTTACGTCTGGGACATTAGAGACATATGGGACATCTAGGACGCCTGGACATTAGGGACATATGGGACATATAAGACATCTGGGACGTCTGGGACGTCTGGGACGTTGACATATGGGGCATTTATAACGTCTGGGACGTTAGGGTCATATGGATGATCTATAACGGCTGGGACATTAGGGACATATATGACATATGGGACATCTGGGACGTCTAGGACGTTAGGGACATACGGGACAGCTAGGACGTCTGGGATGTTAGGGACATATGGAACATCTAGGACGCCTGGGACATTAGGGACATGTAGGACAAATGGGACATCTGGAACTTCTGGGACGTTAGTGACATATGGGACATCTAAGACGTATGGGACGTCTGGGACGTTAAGGACATATGGGACATTTAGGACGCCTGGGACATTAGGGATATATGGGACATATGGGACATCTGGGACGCTTGGGACATTAGGGACATATGGGACATCTCAGACGTCTGGGACGTTAGGGACATATGGGACATCTGGGACGTCTGGGACGTTAGGGACATATGGAACATCTAGGACGCCTGGGACGTCTGACACATTAGGGACATACGAAACAGCAGGGACGTCTGGGGCGTTAGGGACATATGGAACATCTAGGACGCCTGGGACATTAGAGACATATGGGACATATGAGACATCTGGGACGTTTGGGACGTTAGGGACATATGGGACATCTGGCACGTCTGGGACGTTAAGGACATATGGGACATTTGGGACGCGTGGGACATTAGGGCGTATGGGACATCTAGGACGCCTGGGACATTAGGGACATATGGGACATATTGGACATCTGAGACGTCTGGGACGTTAAGGACATATAAGACATCTGGGACGTCTGGGACGTCTGGGACGTTAAGGACATATGGGGCATTTAGAACGTCTGGGACGTTAGGGTCATATGGATGATCTATAACGCCTGGGACATTAGGGACATATATGACATATGGGACATCTGGGACGTCTAGGACGTTAGGGACATACGGGACAGCTAGGACGTCTGGGATGTTAGGGACATATGGAACATCTAGGACGCCTGGGACATTAGTAACATGTAGGACAAATGGGACATCTGGGACGTCGGGAACGTTAGGGACATATGGGACATTTAGGACGTATGGGACGTCTGGGACGTTAGGGACATATGGGACATTAGGGACATATGAGACATTTAGGACGTCTGGGACGTTAGGGACATATGGAATATTTAGGAAGCCTGGGACATTAGGGACATATGGGACGTATAGGACATCTGGGACGTCTGGGACGTTAGGGACATATGAGACATCTAGGCCGTCTGGGATGTCTGGGACGTTAGGGACATACGGGACAGCTGGGACGTCTGGGACGTTAGGGACATATGGGACATTTAGGACGTCTGGGACGTTAGGGACATATGGAACATTTAGAAAGCCTGGAACATTAGGGACATATGGGACGTATGGGACATCTGGGACGCCTGGAACATTAGGGACATATGGGACATATGGGACATCTGGGACGTTTGGGACGTCTAAGACGTTAGGGACATATAGGACATCTAGGACGTCTGGGACGTTAGGAACGTATGGGACTTCTAAAACATCTGGGACGTCTGGGACGTTAGGGACATACGGGACAGCTGGGACGTCTAAGACGTTAGGGATATATGGGACATTTAGGACATCTGGGACGTCTGGGACGTTAGAGAGATACGGGACAGCTGGGACGTCTGGGACGTTAGGGGCATATGGGACATTTAGGACGTCTGGGACGTTAGGGACATATGGAACATCTAGGACGCTTGAGACATTAGGGACATATGGAACATATGGGACATCTGGGACGTCTGGGACGTTAGGGACATATGCGACATCTAAGACGTCTGGGACGTTAAGGACATATGGGACATCTAGGACGTCTGGGACGTCTGGGACGTTAAGGACATATGAGACATTTAGGACGCCTGGGACATTAGGGGCATATGGGACATCTGGGACGCCTGGGAAATTAGGGACATATGGGACATATGAGACATCTGAGACGTCTGGGACGTTAGGGACATATGGGACATCTGGGACGTCTGGAACGTTAAGGACATATGGGACATCTAGGACGTCTGGGACGTCTGGGAGGTTGAGGACATATGGGACATTTAGAACGCCTGGAACATTAGGGACATATGGGACATTTAGGACGTCTGGGACGTTATGGACATATGGAACATCCAGGACGCCTGGGACATTAGGAACAAATGGGACATATGAGACATTTGGGACGTCTGGGACGTTAAGGACATATGGGACATCTAGGACGTCTGGGACGTTAGGGACATTTGGGACATCTAGGACGTCTGGGACGTTAGGGACATATAGGACATCTAGGACGTCTGGGACGTTAGGGACATATGAAACATCTTAGACGTCTGGCACGTCTGGGACGTTAGGGACATACGGGACAGCTAGAACGTCTGGGACGTTAGTGACATATGGGACATTTAGGACGTCTGGGACGTTAGGGACATATGAAACATCTAGGACGCCTGGGACATTCGAGACATATCGGACATTAAGGACATCTGGGACGTCTGGGACGTTAGGGACATATAGGACATCTAGGACGTCTGGGACGTCTGGGACGTTAAGGACATATGTGACATTTAGATCGCCTGCGACATTAGAGACATATGGGACATATGGGACAGCTGGGACGCCTGGGACATTAGGGACATATGGGACATATGGGACATCTGGGACGTCTGGGACGTCTGGGACGTTAGGGACATATAGGACATCTAGGACGTCTTGGTCGTTAGGGACATATGGGACATCTAGGACGCCTGGGACGTCTGGGACGTTAGGGACATACGGGAAAGCTGGGACGTCTGGGACGTTAGGGACATATAGGACATTTAGGATGTCTGGGACGTTAGGGACATATAAAACATCTAGGACGCCTGGGACATTAGGGACATATGGGAAATATGGAACATCTGAGACGTTAGGGACAAATGGAACATCTAGGACGCCTGGGACATTAGAGACATATGGGACATATGAGACATCTGGGACGTTTGGGACGTTAGGGACATATGGGACATCTGGCACGTCTGGGACGTTAAGGACATATGGGACATTTGGGACGCGTGGGACATTAGGGACGTATGGGACATATGGGACATCTGGGACGTATGGGACGTTAGGGACATGTTGGACATCTGAGACGTCTGGGACGTTAAGGACATATAAGACATCTGGGACGTCTGGGACGTCTGGGACGTTAAGGACATATGGGGCATTTAGAACGTCTGGGACGTTAGGGTCATATGGATGATCTATAACGGCTGGGACATTAGGGACATATATGACATATGGGACATCTGTGACGTCTAGGACGTTAGGGACATACGGGACAGCTAGGACGTCTGGGATGTTAGGGACATATGGAACATATAGGACGCCTGGGACATTAGGGACATGTAGGACAAATGGGACATCGGGAACTTCTGGGACGTTAGGGACATATGGGACATCTAAGACGTATGGGACGTCTGGGACGTTAAGGACATATGGGACATTTAGGACGCCTGGGACATTAGGGATATATGGGACATATGGGACATCTGGGACGCTTGGGACATTAGGGACATATGGGACATCTGAGACGTCTGGGACGTTAGGGACATATGGGACATCTGGGACGTCTGGGACGTTAGGGACATATGGAACATCTAGGACGCCTGGGACGTCTGACACATTAGGGACATACGAAACAGCAGGGACGTCTGGGGCGTTAGGGATATATGGGACATTTAGGACGTCTGGGACGTTAGGGACATAAGGGACAGCTGGGACGTCTGGGACGTTAGGGACATATGGAACATCTAGGACGCCTGGGACATTAGAGACATATGGGACATATGACACATCTGGGACGTTTGGGACGTTAGGGACATATGGGACATCTGGCACGTCTGGGACGTTAAGGACATATGGGACATTTGGGACGCGTGGGACATTAGGGCGTATGGGACATCTAGGACGCCTGGGACATTAGGGACATATGGGACATATTGGACATCTGAGACGTCTGGGACGTTAAGGACATATAAGACATCTGGGACGTCTGGGACGTCTGGGACGTTAAGGACATATGGGGCATTTAGAACGTCTGGGACGTTAGGGTCATATGGATGATCTATAACGCCTGGGACATTAGGGACATATATGACATACGGGACATCTGGGACGTCTAGGACGTTAGGGACATACGGGACAGCTAGGACGTCTGGGATGTTAGGGACATATGGAACATCTAGGACGCCTGGGACATTAGTAACATGTAGGACAAATGGGACATCTGGGACGTCTGGAACGTTAGGGACATATGGGACATTTAGGACGTATGGGACGTCTGGGACGTTAAGGACATATGGGACATTTAGAACGCCTGGGACATTAGGGATATATGGGACATATGGGACATCTGGGACGCTTGGGACATTAGGGACATATGGGACATCTGAGACGTCTGGGACGTTAGGGACATATGGGACATCTGGGACGTCTGGGACGTTAGGGACATATGGGACATCTAGGACGCCTGGGACGTCTGACACGTTAGGGACATACGGAACAGCAGGGACGTCTGGAACGTTAGGGACATATGGGACATTTAGGACGTCTGGGACGTTAGGGACATATGAAACATTTAGGACGCCTGGGACATTAGGGACATATGGGACATATGGGACATCTGGGACGTCTGGGACGTTAGGGACATATAATACATCTAGGACGTCTGAGACGTTAGGGACATATAGGACATCTAAGACGTCTGGGACGTCTGGGACGTTAGGGACATACGGAACATCTCGGACGTCTGGGACGTCTGGGACGTTAAGGACATATGGGAAATTTAGGACGCAGGGATATTAGGGACATATGGAACTTATGGGACATCTGGGACGCCAGGGACATTAGGGATATATGGGACATATTAGACATCTGGGACGTCTGGGACGTTAGGGACATATGGGACATCTGGGACGTCTGGGACGTTAAGGACATATGGGATATCTAGGACTTCTGGGTCGTCTGGGACGTTGAGGACATTTGGGACATTTAGGACGCCTGGAACATTAGGGAAATATGGGACATATGGGACATCTGGCACGTCTGGGACGTTAAGGACATATGGGACATCTAAGACGTTTGGGACGTCTGAGACGTTAAGGACAAATAGGACATTTAGGACGCCTGGGACATTAGGGACATATGGGACATATGGGACATCTTGGACGCCCGGGACATTAGGAACATATGGGACATATGAGACATCTGGGACGTCTGAGACGTTTGGGACATATGGGACAGCTGGGACGTCTGGGACGTTAAGGATATATGGGAAATTTAGAACGTTTGGGACGTTAGAAACATATGGAACATCTAGGACGTCTTAGACATTAGGGACATATGGGACATATGGGACATCTGGGACGTCTGGGACGTTAGGTACATATGGGACATCTGTTACGTCTGGGACATTAGAGACATATGGGACATCTAGGACGCCTGGACATTAGGGACATATGGGACATATAAGACATCTGGGACGTCTGGGACGTCTGGGACGTTAAGGACATATGGGGCATTTAGAACGTCTGGGACGTTAGGGTCATATGGATGATCTATAACGGCTGGGACATTAGGGACATATATGACATATGGGACATCTGGGACGTCTAGGACGTTAGGGACATACGGAACAGCTAGGACGTCTGGGATGTTAGGGACATATGGAACATCTAGGACGCCTGGGACATTAGGGACATGTAGGACAAATGGGACATCTGGAACTTCTGGGACGTTAGGGACATATGGGACATCTAAGACGTATGGGACGTCTGGGACGTTAAGGACATATGGGACATTTAGGACGCCTGGGACATTAGGGATATATGAGACATTTGGGACATCTGGGACGCTTGGGGCATTAGGGACATATGGGACATCTGAGACGTCTGGGACGTTAGGGACATATGGGACATCTGGGACGTCTGGGACGTTAGGGACATATGGAACATCTAGGACGCCTGGGACGTCTGACACATTAGGGACATACGAAACAGCAGGGACGTCTGGGGCGTTAGGGATATATGGGACATTTAGGACGTCTGGGACGTTAGGGACATAAGGGACAGCTGGGACGTCTGGGACGTTAGGGACATATGGAACATCTAGGACGCCTGGGACATTAGAGACGTATGGGACATATGAGACATCTGTGACGTTTGGGACGTTAGGGACATATGGGACATCTGGCACGTCTGGGACGTTAAGGACATATGGGACATTTGGGACGCGTGGGACATTAGGGCGTATGGGATATCTAGGACGCCTGGGACATTAGGGACATATGGGACATATTGGACATCTGAGACGTCTGGGACGTTAAGGACATATAAAACATCTGGGACGTCTGGGACGTCTGGGACGTTAAGGACATATGGGGCATTTAGAACGTCTGGGACGTTAGGGTCATATGGATGATCTATAACGCCTGGGACATTAGGGACATATATGACATATGGGACATCTGGGACGTCTAGGACGTTAGGGACATACGGGACAGCTAGGACGTCTGGGATGTTAGGGACATATGGAACATCTAGGACGCCTGGGACATTAGTAACATGTAGGACAAATGGGACATCTGGGACGTCTGGAACGTTAGGGACATATGGGACATTTAGGACGTATGGGACGTCTGGGACGTTAAGGACATATGGGACATTTAGAACGCCTGGGACATTAGGGATATATGGGACATATGGGACATCTGGGACGTCTGGGACGTTAGGGACATATGGGACATCTGGGACGTCTGGGACGTTAGGGACATATGGGACATCTGGGACGTCTGGGACGTTAGGGACATATGGGACATCTAGGACGCCTGGGACGTCTGACACGTTAGGGACATACGGAACAGCAGGGACGTCTGGAACGTTAGGGACATATGGGACATTTAGGACGTCTGGGACGTTAGGGACATATTAAACATTTAGGACGCCTGGGACATTAGGGACATATGGGACATATGGGACATCTGGGACGTCTGGGACGTTAGGGACATATGGGACATCTAGGACGTATGGGACGTCTGGGACGTTAAGGACATATGGGACATTTAGAACGCCTGGGACATTAGGGACATATGGAACATATGGGACATCTGGGACGTCTGGAACGTTAGGGACATATGGGACATTTAGGACGTATGGGACGTCTGGGACGTTAAGGACATATGGGACATTTAGAACGCCTGGGACATTAGGGATATATGGGACATATGGGACATCTGGGACGTCTGGGACGTTAGGGACATATGGGACATCTGGGACGTCTGGGACGTTAGGGACATATGGGACATCTGGGACGTCTGGGACGTTAGGGACATATGGGACATCTAGGACGCCTGGGACGTCTGACACGTTAGGGACATACGGAACAGCAGGGACGTCTGGAACGTTAGGGACATATGGGACATTTAGGACGTCTGGGACGTTAGGGACATATGAAACATTTAGGACGCCTGGGACATTAGGGACATATGGGACATATAATACATCTAGGACGTCTGAGACGTTAGGGACATATGGGACATCTAAGACGTCTGGGACGTCTGGGACGTTAGGGACATACGGAACATCTCGGACGTCTGGGACGTCTGGGACATTAAGGACATATGGGAAATTTAGGACGCAGGGATATTAGGGACATATGGAACTTATGGGACATCTGGGACGCCAGGGACATTAGGGATATATGGGACATATGGGACATCTGGGACGTCTGGGACGTTAGGGACATATGGGAAATCTGGGACGTCTGGGACGTTAAGGACATATGGGATATCTAGGACTTCTGGGTCGTCTGGGACGTTGAGGACATTTGGGACATTTAGGACGCCTGGAACATTAGGGAAATATGGGACATATGGGACATCTGGCACGTCTGGGACGTTAAGGACATATGGGACATCTAAGACGTTTGGGACGTCTGAGACGTTAAGGACAAATAGGACATTTAGGACGCCTGGGACATTAGGGACATATGGGACATATGGGACATCTTGGACGCCCGGGACATTAGGAACATATGGGACATATGAGACATCTGGGACGTCTGAGACGTTTGGGACATATGGGACAGCTGGGACGTCTGGGACGTTAAGGATATATGGGAAATTTAGAACGTTTGGGACGTTAGAAACATATAGAACATCTAGGACGTCTTAGACATTAGGGACATATGGGACATATGGGACATCTGGGACGTCTGGGACGTTAGGTACATATGGGACATCTGTTACGTCTGGGACATTAGAGACATATGGGACATCTAGGACGCCTGGACATTAGGGACATATGGGACATATAAGACATCTGGGACGTCTGGGACGTCTGGGACGTTAAGGACATATGGGGCATTTAGAACGTCTGGGACGTTAGGGTCATATGGATGATCTATAACGGCTGGGACATTAGGGACATATATGACATATGGGACATCTGGGACGTCTAGGACGTTAGGGACATACGGAACAGCTAGGACGTCTGGGATGTTAGGGACATATGGAACATCTAGGACGCCTGGGACATTAGGGACATGTAGGACAAATGGGACATCTGGAACTTCTGGGACGTTAGGGACATATGGGACATCTAAGACGTATGGGACGTCTGGGACGTTAAGGACATATGGGACATTTAGGACGCCTGGGACATTAGGGATATATGGGACATTTGGGACATCTGGGACGCTTGGGGCATTAGGGACATATGGGACATCTGAGACGTCTGGGACGTTAGGGACATATGGGACATCTGGGACGTCTGGGACGTTAGGGACATATGGAACATCTAGGACGCCTGGGACATTAGAGACGTATGGGACATATGAGACATCTGTGACGTTTGGGACGTTAGGGACATATGGGACATCTGGCACGTCTGGGACGTTAAGGACATATGGGACATTTGGGACGCGTGGGACATTAGGGCGTATGGGATATCTAGGACGCCTGGGACATTAGGGACATATGGGACATATTGGACATCTGAGACGTCTGGGACGTTAAGGACATATAAAACATCTGGGACGTCTGGGACGTCTGGGACGTTAAGGACATATGGGGCATTTAGAACGTCTGGGACGTTAGGGTCATATGGATGATCTATAACGCCTGGGACATTAGGGACATATATGACATATGGGACATCTGGGACGTCTAGGACGTTAGGGACATACGAAACAGCAGGGACGTCTGGGGCGTTAGGGATATATGGGACATTTAGGACGTCTGGGACGTTAGGGACATAAGGGACAGCTGGGACGTCTGGGACGTTAGGGACATATGGAACATCTAGGACGCCTGGGACATTAGAGACGTATGGGACATATGAGACATCTGTGACGTTTGGGACGTTAGGGACATATGGGACATCTGGCACGTCTGGGACGTTAAGGACATATGGGACATTTGGGACGCGTGGGACATTAGGGCGTATGGGATATCTAGGACGCCTGGGACATTAGGGACATATGGGACATATTGGACATCTGAGACGTCTGGGACGTTAAGGACATATAAAACATCTGGGACGTCTGGGACGTCTGGGACGTTAAGGACATATGGGGCATTTAGAACGTCTGGGACGTTAGGGTCATATGGATGATCTATAACGCCTGGGACATTAGGGACATATATGACATATGGGACATCTGGGACGTCTAGGACGTTAGGGACATACGGGACAGCTAGGACGTCTGGGATGTTAGGGACATATGGAACATCTAGGACGCCTGGGACATTAGTAACATGTAGGACAAATGGGACATCTGGGACGTCTGGAACGTTAGGGACATATGGGACATTTAGGACGTATGGGACGTCTGGGACGTTAAGGACATATGGGACATTTAGAACGCCTGGGACATTAGGGATATATGGGACATATGGGACATCTGGGACGTCTGGGACGTTAGGGACATATGGGACATCTGGGACGTCTGGGACGTTAGGGACATATGGGACATCTGGGACGTCTGGGACGTTAGGGACATATAGGACATCTAGGACGCCTGGGACGTCTGACACGTTAGGGACATACGGAACAGCAGGGACGTCTGGAACGTTAGGGACATATGGGACATTTAGGACGTCTGGGACGTTAGGGACATATGAAACATTTAGGACGCCTGGGACATTAGGGACATATGGGACATATGGGACATTTGGGACGTCTGGGACGTTATGGACATATGGGACATCTAGGACGTATGGGACGTCTGGGACGTTAAGGACATATGGGACATTTAGAACGCCTGGGACATTAGGGACATATGGAACATATGGGACATCTGGGACGTCTGGAACGTTAGGGACATATGGGACATTTAGGACGTATGGGACGTCTGGGACGTTAAGGACATATGGGACATTTAGAACGCCTGGGACATTAGGGATATATGGGACATATGGGACATCTGGGACGTCTGGGACGTTAGGGACATATGGGACATCTGGGACGTCTGGGACGTTAGGGACATATGGGACATCTGGGACGTCTGGGACGTTAGGGACATATGGGACATCTAGGACGCCTGGGACGTCTGACACGTTAGGGACATACGGAACAGCAGGGACGTCTGGAACGTTAGGGACATATGGGACATTTAGGACGTCTGGGACGTTAGGGACATATGAAACATTTAGGACGCCTGGGACATTAGGGACATATGGGACATATAATACATCTAGGACGTCTGAGACGTTAGGGACATATGGGACATATAAGACGGCTGGGACGTCTGGGACGTTAGGGACATACGGAACATCTCGGACGTCTGGGACGTCTGGGACATTAAGGACATATGGGAAATTTAGGACGCAGGGATATTAGGGACATATGGAACTTATGGGACATCTGGGACGCCAGGGACATTAGGGATATATGGGACATATGGGACATCTGGGATGTCTGGGACGTTAGGGACATATGGGACATCTGGGACGTCTGGGACGTTAAGGACATATGGGATATCTAGGACTTCTGGGTCGTCTGGGACGTTGAGGACATTTGGGACATTTAGGACGCCTGGAACATTAGGGAAATATGGGACATATGGGACATTTGGCACGTCTGGGACGTTAAGGACATATGGGACATCTAAGACGTTTGGGACGTCTGAGACGTTAAGGACAAATAGGACATTTAGGACGCCTGGGACATTAGGGACATATGGGACATATGGGACATCTGGGACGCCCGGGACATTAGGAACATATGGGACATATGAGACAACTGGGACGTCTGAGACGTTTGGGACATATGGGACAGCTTAGACGTCTGGGACGTTAAGGATATATGGGAAATTTAGAACGTTTGGGAAGTTAGAAACATATGGAACATCTAGGACGTCTTAGACATTAGGGACATATGGGACATATGGGACATCTGGGACGTCTGGGACGTTAGGGACATATGGGACATCTGTTACGTCTGGGACGTTAGAGACATATGGAACATCTAGGACGCCTGGGACATTAGGAACATATGGGACATATGGGACATCTGGGACGTCTGGGACGTTAGGGACATATGGGACATATGGGACGTCTGGGACGTTTAGGATATATGAGACATCTAGGACGTCTGGGACGTCTGGGACGGTAAGGACATATGGGACATTTAGCACGCCTGGGACATTAGGGACATATGGGGCATATGGGACACCTGGGACGCCTGGGACATTAGGGACATATGGAACATCTGGGACGTCTGAGACGTTAGGGACATATGGGACATCTAGGACGTCTGGGGCGTCTGGGTAGTTAACGACATATGGGACATTTAGGACGCCTGGGACATAAGGGACATATGGGACATATGGGACTCCTGGGACATTAGGGACATTTGGGACATATGGGACATCTGGGACGGCTGGGACGTTAGGGACATATAGGACATCTAAGACATCTGGGACGTTAGGGACATATGGGACATTTAGGACATCTGGGACGTCTGGGACGTTAGGGACATACGGGACAGCTGGGACGTCTGGAACGTTAGGGACATATGGAACATCTAGGACGCCTGGGACGTTAGAGACATATGGGACATATGAGACATCTGGGACGTTTGTGACGTTAGGGACATATGGGACATCTGGAACGTCTGGGACATTAATGACATATGGGACATCTAGGACGTTTGGGACTTCTGGGACGTTAAGAACATATGAGACATTTAGGACGCCTGAGACATTAGGGACATATGGGACATCTAGGACGCCTGGGACACTAGGGACATATGGGACATATGGGACATCTGGGACGTCTGGGACGTTAGGGACATATGGGACATCTGGGACGTCTGGGACGTTAAGGACATATAAGACATCTAGGACGTCTAGGACGTCTGGGACCATAAAGTCATATGGGGAATTTAGGACGTCTGGGACGTTAGGGTCATATGGATGATCTATAACGCTTGGGACATTAGGGACATATGGGACATATGAGACATCTGGGACGTCTGGGATGTTAGGGACATATGGGACATTTAGGACGTCTGGGACGTTAGGGACATATGGGACATCTAGGACGCCTGGGACATTAGGGATCGTTGCTACATATGAGACATCTGGGACGTCTGGGACGTTAGGGACAGCTGGGACATCTGGGATGTTAGGGACATATGTGACATTTAGGACGTCTGGGACGTTAGGGACATATGGGACATTTAGGACGTCTGGGACGTTAGGGACATTTGGAACATCTAGGACGCTTGGGACATTAGGGTCATACGGAACATATGGGACATCTGGGACGTTAGAGACATATGGGACATTTGAGACGTCTGGGACGTTAAGGACATATGGGACATCTAGGACATCTGGGACGTCTGGGACGTTAAGCACATATGGGACATTTAGGACTCCTGGGACATTAGGGACATATGAAACATATGGGACATCTGGGGCGCCTGGGACATTAGGGACATATGGAACATATGGGACATCTGGGACGTCTGGGACGTAAGGGACATATGGGACATCTGGGACGTCTGCGACGTTAAGGACATATGGGACATCTAGTATGTCTGGGACGTCTGGGACGTTAAGGACATATGGGACATCTAGGACGTCTGGGACGTCTGGGACGTTAAGGACATATGGGACATTTAGGACTCCTGGAACATTAGGGACATATGGAACATATGGGACATCTGGGACGCCTGGGACATTAAGGACATATGGAACATATGGGACAGCTGGGACATCTGGGATGTTAGGGACATATGGGACATTTAGGACGTCTGGGACGTTAGGGACATATGGGACATTTAGGACGTCTGGGACGTTAGGGACATTTGGAACATCTAGGACGCTTGGGACATTCGGGACATAAGGAACATATGGGACATCTGGGACGTTAGGGACATATGGGACATCTAAGACGTCTGGGACGTCTGGGACGTTAAGGACATATGGGACATTTAGGACTCCTGTGACATTAGGGACATATGGAACATATGGGACATCTGGGACGCCTGGGACATTAGGGACATATGGAACATATGGGACAGCTGGGACATCTGGGACGTTAAGGACATATTGGACATCTAGGACGTCTGGCACGTCTGGGACGTTAAGGACATATGGGACTTTTAGGACTCCTGGGACATTAGGGACATATGGAACATATGGGACATTTAGGACGCCTGGGACATTAGGGACATATAGGACATATGGGACATCTGGGACGTCTGGGAAGTTAAGGACATATGGGACATCTAAGACGTTTGGGACGTCTGAGACGTTAAGGACAAATAGGACATTTAGGACGCCTGGGACATTAAGGACATATGGGACATATGGGAAATCTGGGACGCCCGGGACATTAGGGACATATGAAACATATGGGACATCTGGAACGTCTGTGACGTTAGGGACATATAGGACATTTAGGACGTCTGAGACGTTCGGGACATATGGAACATCTAGGACGTCTGGGATGTCTGGGACGTTAGGGACATACGGGACAGCTGGGACGTCTGGGACGTTAAGGACATATGGGAAATTTAGGACGTTTGGGACGTTAGGAACATATGGAACATATAGGACGTCTTAGACATTAGGGACATATGGAACATATGGGACATCTGGGACGTCTGGGACGTTAGGTACATATGGGACATATGGGACGTCTGGGACGTTAGAGACATATGGGACATTTAGGACGTCTTGGACGTCTGGGACGTTAAGGACATGTGGGACATTTAGGACGCCTGGGACATTAAGGACATATGGGACATATGGGACATCTGGGACGTCTGGGACGTTAGGAGCATATGGGACATCTGGGACGGCTGGGACGTTAGGGACATATAGGACATCTAGGACGTCTTGGTCGTTAGGGACATATGGGACATCTAGGACGCCTGGGACGTCTGGGACGTTTGGGACATACGGGACAGCTGGGACGTCTGGGACGTTAGGGACATATAGGACATTTAGAATGTCTGGGACATTAGGGACATATGGAACATCTAGGACGCCTGGGACATTAGGGACATATGGGAAATATGGGACATCTGAGATGTTAGGGACAAATGGGACATCTAGGACGTCTGGGACGTCTGGGACGTTAGGGACATAAACGACAGCTGGGACGTCTGGGACGTTAGGGACATATGGAACATCTAGGACGCCTGGGACATTAGAGACATGAGATACATATGAGACATCTGGGACGTTTGGGACGTTAGGGACATATGGGACAACTGGCACGTCTGGGACGTTAAGGACATATGGGACATTTGGGACGCGTGGGACATTAGGGACGTATGGGACATCTAGGACGCCTGGGACATTAGGGACATATGGGACATATGGGACATCTGGGACGTCTGGGACGTCTGGGACGTTTAGGATATATGAGACATCTAGGACGTCTGGGACGTCTGGAACGGGAAGGACATATGGGACATTTAGCACGCCTGAAACATTAGGGACATATGGGACATATGGGACTTCTGGGACGCCTGGGACATTAGGGACATATGGGACATCTGGGACGTCTAAGACGTTAGGGACATATGGGACATTTAGGACGCCTGGGACATTAGGGACATATGGGACATATGGGAATCCTGGGACATTAGGGACATTTGGGACATATGGGACATCTGGGACGGTTGGGACGTTAGGGACATATAGGACATCTAAGACATCTGCGACGTTAGGGACATATGGGACATCTAGGACGTCTGGGACGTCTGGGACGTTAGGTACATACGGGACAGC
Organism: Agriotes lineatus; assembly: GCA_940337035.1. NCBI lineage: Eukaryota > Metazoa > Arthropoda > Insecta > Coleoptera > Elateridae > Agriotes > Agriotes lineatus. The sequence goes on from CALNHX010004366.1 coordinate 72,342, forward strand.
TGGGACGTCTGGGACGTTAGGGACATATGGAACATCTACGACGCCTGGGACATTAGAGACATATGGGACATATGAGACATCTGGGTGGGACGTTAGGGACATATGGGACATTTAGGACGTCTGGGACGTTAGGGACATTTGGAACATCTAGGACGCTTGGGACATTAAGGACATATTGAACATATGGGACATCTAGGACGTTAGAGACATATGGGACATTTGGGACGTCTGGGACGTTAAGGACATATCGGACATCTAGGACGTCTGGGACGTCTGGGACGTTAAGGACATATGGGAAATTTAGGACTCCTGGAACATTAGGGACATATGGAACATATGGGACATCTGAGACGCCTGGGACATTAGGGACATATGGGACATATGGGACATCTGGGACGTCTGGGACGTTAAGGACATATGGGACATCTAGGACGTCTGGGCCGTCTGGGACGTTAACGACATATGGGACATTTAGGACGCCTGGGACATTAGGGACATATGGGACATATGGGAATCCTGGGACATTAGGGACATTTGGGACATATGGGACATCTGGGACGGCTGGGACGTTAGGGACATATAGGACATCTAAGACATCTGCGACGTTAGGGACATATGGGACATCTAGGACGTCTGGGACGTCTGGGACGTTAGGTACATACGGGACAGCTGGGACGTCTGGGACGTTAGGGACATATGGAACATCTACGACGCCTGGGACATTAGAGACATATGGGACATATGAGACATCTGGGTGGGACGTTAGGGACATATGGGACATTTAGGACGTCTGGGACGTTAGGGACATTTGGAACATCTAGGACGCTTGGGACATTAAGGACATATTGAACATATGGGACATCTAGGACGTTAGAGACATATGGGACATTTGGGACGTCTGGAACGTTAAGGACATATCGGACATCTAGGACGTCTGGGACGTCTGGGACGTTAAGGACATATGGGAAATTTAGGACTCCTGGAACATTAGGGACATATGGAACATATGGGACATCTGAGACGCCTGGGACATTAGGGACATATGGGACATATGGGACATCTGGGACGTCTGGGACGTTAGGGACATATGGGACATCTGGGACGTCTGGGACGTTAAGGATATATGGGACATCTAGTACGTCTGGGACGTCTGGGACGTTGAGGACATATGGGACATTTAGGACGCTTGGGACATTAGGGACATATGGGACATATGGGACATCTGGGACGTCTGGGAAGTTAAGGACATATGAGACATATGGGACATCTGGGAAGCCCGGGACATTAGGGACATATGAAACATATGGGACATCTGGAACGTCTGTGACGTTAGGGACATATAGGACATCTAGGACGTCTGGGTTGTCTGGGACGTTAGGGACATACGGGACAGCTGGGACGTCTGGGACGTTAAGGACATGTGGGACATTTAGGACGTCTGGAACATTAGGGACATATGGGACATATCGAACATCTGGGACGCCTGGGACATATGGGACATATGGGACATATGGAAAATCTGGGACGTCTGAGACTTTAGCGGCATATGGAACATCTGGGACGGCTCGGACGTTAGAAACATGTGGGACATCTGTGACGTCTGGGACATTAGGGACATATAGGACATATGGAACATCTACGACATCTAGGACGTTATTGACATATTTAACATCTGGGACGTCTGGGACATCTAGGACGTCTGAGACGTTCGGGACATATGGAACATCTAGGACGTCTGGGTTGTCTGGGACGTTAGGGACATACGGGACAGCTGGGACGTCTGGGACGTTAAGGACATATGGGAAATTTAGGACGTTTGGGACGTTAGGAACATATGGAACATCTAGGACGTCTTAGACATTAGGGACATATGGAACATATGGGACATCTGGGACGTCTGGGACGTTAGGTACATATGGGACATTTGGGACGCCTGGGACGTTAGAGACATATGGGACATCTAGGACGTCTTGGTCGTCTAGGTCGTTAAGAACATATGGGACATTTAGGACGCCTGGGACATTAGGGACATATGGACATATGGGACATCTGGGACTCCTGGGACATATGGGACATATGGGACATATGGGACATCTGGGACGTCTGGGACGTTAGGGGCATATGGGACATCTGGGACGGCTGGGACGTTAGGGACATACGGTACAACTAGGACGTCTGGGACGTTAGGGACATATGGGACATTTAGGACGTCTGGGACGTTAGGGACATACGGGACAGCTGGGACGTCTGGGACGTTAGGGACATATGAAACATCTAGGACGTCTGGGACGTCTGGGACTTTAGGGGCATACGGGACAGCTGGGACGTCTGGGACGTTAGGGACATATGGGACATTTAGGACATCTGAGACGTTAGGCACATACGGGACAGCTGGGACGTCTGTGACGTTAGGGACATATGAAACATCTAGGACGTCTGGGACGTCTGGGACGATTGGGACATTAGGGACATATGGGACATTTAGGACGTCTGGGACGTTAGGGACATATGGAACATCTAGGACGCCTGGGACATTAGGGACAAATGGGACATATGAGACATCTGGGACGTCTGGGACGTTAAGGACATATGGGACATCTAGGACGTCTGGGACGTTAGGAGCATATGGGACATCTAGGACGTCTGGGAAGTTAGGGACATATAGGACATCTAGGACGCTTGGGACATTAGGGACATATGAAACATATGGGACATCTGGGACGTTAGAGACATATGGGACATTTGAGACGTCTGGGACGTTAAGGACATATGGGACATCTAGGACGTCTGGGACGTCTGGGACGTTAAGGACATATGGGACATCTAAGACGTTTGGGACGTCTGAGACGTTAAGGACAAATAGGACATTTAGGACGCCTGGGACATTAAAGACATATGGGACATATGGGAAATCTAGGACTCCTGGGACATTAGGGACATATGGAACATATGGGACATTTAGGACGCCTGGGACATTAGGGACATATGGGACATATGGGACATCTGGGACGTCTGGGAAGTTAAGGACATATGGGACATCTAAGACGTTTGGGACGTCTGAGACGTTAAGGACAAATAGGACATTTAGGACGCCTGGGACATTAAAGACATATGGGACATATGGGAAATCTAGGACGCCCGGGACATTAGGGACATATGAAACATATGGGACATCTGGAACGTCTGTGACGTTAGGGACATATAGGACATCAAGGACGTCTGAGACGTTCGGGACATATGGAACATCTAGGACGTCTGGGATGTCTGGGACGTTAAGGACATATGGGAAATTTAGGACGTTTGGGACGTTAGGAACATATGGAACATCTAGGACGTCTTAGACATTAGGGACATATGGAACATATGGGACATCTGGGACGTCTGGGACGTTAGGTACATATGGGACATTTGGGACGTCTGGGACGTTAGAGACATATGGGACATCTAGGACGTCTTGGACGTCTGGGACGTTAAGGACATATGGGACATTTAGGACGCCTGGGACATTAGGGACATATGGGACATATGGGACATCTGGGACGTCTGGGACGTTAGGGGCATATGGGACATCTGGGACGGCTGGGACGTTAGGGACATATAGGACATCTAGGACGTCTTGGTCGTTAGGGACATATGAGACATCTAGGACGCCTGGGACGTCTGGGACGTTAGGGACATACGGGACAGCTGGGACGTCTGGGACGTTAGGGACATATAGGACATTTAGGATGTCTGGGACGTTAGAGACATATGGAACATCTAGGACGCCTGGGACATTAGGGACATATGGGAAATATGGGACATCTGAGATGTTAGGGACAAATGGGACATCTAGGACGTCTGGGACGTTATCGGCATATGGAACATCTGGGACGGCTCGGACGTTAGAAACATGTGGGACATCTGTGACGTCTGGGACATTAGGGACATATAGGGCATATGGAACATCTACGACATCTAGGACGTTATTGACATATTTACCATCTGGGACGTCTGGGACATCTAGGACGTCTGAGACGTTCGGGACATATGGAACATCTAGGACGTCTGGGATGTCTGGGACGTTAGGGACATACGGGACAGCTGGCACGTCTGGGACGTTAAGGACATATGGGAAATTTAGGACGTTTGGGACGTTAGGAACATATGGAACATCTATTACGTCTTAGACATTAGGGACATATGGAACATATGGGACATCTGGGACGTCTGGGACGTTAGGTACATATGGGACATTTGGGACGCCTGGGACGTTAGAGACATATGGGACATCTAGGACGTCTTGGTCGTCTAGGTCGTTAAGAACATATGGGACATTTAGGACGCCTGGGACATTAGGGACATATGGACATATGGGACATCTGGGACTCCTGGGACATATGGGACATATGGGACATATGGGACATCTGGGACGTCTGGGACGTTAGGGGCATATGGGACATCTGGGACGGCTGGGACGTTAGGGACATACGGTACAACTAGGACGTCTGGGACGTTAGGGACATATGGGACATTTAGGACGTCTGGGACGTTAGGGACATACGGGACAGCTAGGACGTCTGGGACGTTAGGGACATATGGGACATTTAGGACGTCTGAGACGTTAGGGACATACGGGACAGCTGGGACGTCTGGGACGTTAGGGACATATGAAACATCTAGGACGTCTGGGACGTCTGGGACGTTAGGGGCATACGGGACAGCTGGGACGTCTGGGACGTTAGGGACATATGGGACATTTAGGACATCTGGGACGTTAGGGACATACGGGACAGCTGGGACGTCTGTGACGTTAGGGACATATGAAACATCTAGGACGTCTGGGACGTCTGGGACGATTGGGACATTAGGGACATATGGGACATTTAGGACGTCTGGCGCGTTAGGGACATATGGAACATCTAGGACGCCTGGGACATTAGGGACAAATGGGACATATGAGACATCTGGGACGTCTGGGACGTTAAGGACATATGGGACATCTAGGACGTCTGGGACGTTAGGAACATATGGGACATCTAGGACGTCTGGGAAGTTAGGGACATATAGGACATCTAGGACGCTTGGGACATTAGGGACATATGAAACATATGGGACATCTGGGACGTTAGAGACATATGGGACATTTGAGACGTCTGGGACGTTAAGGACATATGGGACATCTAGGACGTCTGGGACGTCTGGGACGTTAAGGACATATGGGACATTTAGGACTCCTGGGACATTAGGGACATATGGAACATATGGGACATTTAGGACGCCTGGGACATTAGGGACATATGGGACATATGGGACATCTGGGACGTCTGGGAAGTTAAGGACATATGGGACATCTAAGACGTTTGGGACGTCTGAGACGTTAAGGACAAATAGGACATTTAGGACGCCTGGGACATTAAAGACATATGGGACATATGGGAAATCTAGGACGCCCGAGACATTAGGGGCATATGAAACATATGGGACATCTGGAACGTCTGTGACGTTAGAGACATATAGGACATCTAGGACGTCTGAGACGTTCGGGACATATGGAACATCTAGGACGTCTGGGATGTCTGGGACGTTAGGGACATACGGGACAGCTGGGACGTCTGGGACGTTAAGGACATATGGGAAATTTAGGACGTTTGGGACGTTAGGAACATATGGAACATCTAGGACGTCTTAGACATTAGGGACATATGGAACATATGGGACATCTGGGACGTCTGGGACGTTAGAGACATATGGGACATCTAGGACGTCTTGGACGTCTGGGACGTTAAGGACATATGGGACATTTAGGACGCCTGGGACATTAGGGACATATGGGACATATGGGACATCTGGGACGTCTGGGACGTTAGGGGCATATGGGACATCTAGGACGTCTTGGACGTCTGGGACGTTAAGGACATATGGGACATTTAGGACGTCTTGGACGTCTGGGACGTTAAGGACATATGGGACATTTAGGACGCCTGGGACATTAGGGACATATGGGACATATGGGACATCTGGGACGTCTGGGACGTTAGGGGCATATGGGACATCTGGGACGGCTGGGACGTTAGGGACATATAGGACATCTAGGACGTCTTGGTCGTTAGGGACATATGAGACATCTAGGACGCCTGGGACGTCTGGGACGTTAGGGACATACGGGACAGCTGGGACGTCTGGGACGTTAGGGACATATAGGACATTTAGGATGTCTGGGACGTTAGGGACATATGGAACATCTAGGACGCCTGGGACATTAGGGACATATGGGAAATATGGGACATCTGAGATGTTAGGGACAAATGGGACATCTAGGACGTCTGGGACGTCTGGGACGTTAGGGACATAAGGGACAGCTGGGACGTCTGGGACGTTAGGGGCATATGGAACATCTAGGACGCCTGGGACATTAGAGACATATGGGACATATGAGACATCTGGGTGGGACGTTAGGGACATATGGGACACTTAGGACGTCTGGGACGTTAGGGACATTTGGAACATCTAGGACGCTTGGGACATTAGGGACATATGGAACATATGGGACATCTAGGACGTTAGAGACATATGGGACATTTGGGACGTCTGGGACGTTAAGGACATATCGGACATCTAGGACGTCTGGGACGTCTGGGACGTTAAGGACATATGGGACATTTAGGACTCCTGGAACATTAGGGACATATGGAACATATGGGACATCTGGGACGAATGGGACATTAGGGACATATGGGACATATGGGACATCTGGGAAGTCTGGAACGTTAGGGACATATGGGACATCTGGGACGTCTGGGACGTTAAGGATATATGGGACATCTAGTACGTCTGGGACGTTGAGGACATATGGGACATTTAGGACGCTTGGGACATTAGGGACATATGAGACATATGGGACATCTGGGACGCCCGGGACATTAGGGACATATGAAACATATGGAACATCTGGAACGTCTGTGACGTTAGGGACATATAGGACATCTAGGACGTCTGAGACGTTCGGGAAATATCGAACATCTAGGACGTCTGGGTTGTCTGGGACGTTAGGGACATACGGGACAGCTGGGACGTCTGGGACGTTAAGGACATATGGGACATTTAGGACGCCTGGGACATTAGGAACATATGGGACATATGAGACATCTGGGACGCCTGGGACATATGGGACATATGGGACATATGGGAAATTTGGGACGTCTGGGACGTTAGGGGCATATGGGACATTTGGGACGGCTCGGACGTTAGAAACATGTGGGACATCTGTGACGTCTGGGACATTAGGGACATTTAGGACATATGGAACATCTACGACATCTAGGACGTTAGGGACATATTTAACATCTGGGACGTCCGGGACATCTAGGACGTCTGATACGTTCGGGACATATGGAACATCTAGGACGTCTGGGATGTCTGGGAAGTTAGGAACATACGGACAGCCTGAGACGTCTGGGACGTTAGAACATATGGGACATTTAGGACGTCTGGGACGTTAGGGACATATGGAACATTTAGAAAGCCTGTGACATTAGGGACATATGGGACGTATGGGACATTTGGGACGCCTGGGACATTAGGGACATATGGGACATATGGGACATCTGGGACGTTTGGGACGTCTAAGACGTTAGGGACATATAGGACATCTAGGACGTCTGGGACGTTAGGGACATATGGGACATCTAGGACGTCTGGGACGTCTGGGACGTTAGGGACATACGGGACAGCTGAGACGTCTGTTACGTTAGGGAAATATGGGACATTTAGGACGTCTGGGACGTCTGGGACGTTAGGGACATACGGGACGTTAGGGACATACGGGACAGCTGGGATGTCTGGAACGTTAGGGGCATATGGGAAATTTAGGACGTCTGGGACATTAGGGACATATGGAACATATGGGACATCTGAAACGTCTGGGACGTTAGGGACATGTGGGACATCTAAGACGTCTGGGACGTTAAGGACATATGGGACATCTAGGACGTCTGGGACGTCTTTGACGGTAAGGACATATGAGACATTTAGGACGCCTGGGACATTAGGGACATATGGGACATATGGGCATCTGGGACACCTGGGACATTAGGGACATATGGGACATATGGGACATCTGGGACGTTAGAGACATATGGGACATTTGAGACGTCTGGGGCGTTAAGGACATATGGGACATCTAGGACGTCTGGGACGTCTGGGACGTTAAGGACATATGGGACATTTAGGACTCCTGGGACATTAGGGACATATGGAACATATGGGACATTTAGGACGCCTGGAACATTAGGGACATATAGGACATATGGGACATCTGGGACGTCTGGGAAGTTAAAGACATATGGGACATCTAAGACGTTTGGGACGTCTGAAACGTTAAGGACAAATAGGACATTTAGGACGCTTGGGACATTAAGGACATATGGGACATATGGGCATCTGGGACGCCTGGGACATTAGGGACATATGGGACATATAGGACATCTGGCACGTCTGGGACGTTAAGGACATATGGGACATCTGAGACGTTTGGGACGTCTGAGACGTTAAGGACAAATAGGACATTTAGGACGCCTGTGACATTATTGACATATGGGACATATGGGCATCTGGGACGCCTGGGACATTAGGGACATATGGGACATATGGGACATCTGGGACGTCTGGGATGTCTGGGACGTTAGGGACATACGGGACAGCTGGGACGTCTGGGACGTTTGGGACATATGGGACATCTAGGACGTCTGGGATGTCTGTGACGTTAGGGACATACGGGACAGCTGGGACGTCTGGGACGTTAAGGATATATCGGAAATTTAGGACGTTTGGGACGTTAGAAACATATGGAACATTTAGGACGCCTGGACATTAGGGACATATGGGACATATGGGACATCTGGGACGCCTGGGACATATGGGACATATGGGATATCTGGGACGTCTGGGACGTTAGGGATATATGGGACACTTAGGACGGCTGGGACGTTAGGGACATACGGGACAGTTGGGACGTCTGGGACGTTAGGTACATATGGGGCATTTAGGACGTCTGGGAAGTTAGGGACATATGGAACATTTAGGAAGCCTGGGACGTTAGGGAAATATGGGACATTTAGGACGTCTGGGACGTTAGAGACATATGGAACATCTAGGACGCCTGGGACATTAGGGACATATGGGACATGTGGGACATCTGGAACGTCTGGGACGTTAGGGACATATGGGACATATGGGACGTCTGGGACGTTAGGGACATATGGGACATCTGGGACGTCTGGGACGTTAAGGACATATGGGACATCTAAGACGTCTGGGGCGTCTGGGACGCTAACGACATATGGGACATTTAGGACGCCTGGGACATTAGGTACATATGGGACATATGGGACTCCTGGGACATTAGAGACATTTGGGACATATGGGACATCTGGGACGGCTGGGACGTTAGGGACATATAGGACATCAAAAACATCTGGGACGTTAGGGACATAAGGGACATCTAGGACGTCTGGGACGTCTGGGACGGTAGGGACATACGGGACAGCTGGGACGTCTGGAACGTTAGGGACATATGGAACATCTAGGACGCCTGGGACATTAGAGACATATGGGACATATGAGACATCTGGGACGTTTGGGACGTTAGGGACATATGGGACATCTGGAGCGTCTGGGACATTAATGACATATGGGACATCTAGGACGTTTGGGACGTCTGGAACGTTAAGGACTTATGGGACAATTAGGACGCCTGAGACATTAGGGACATATGGGACATCTAGGACGCTTAGGACACTAGGGACATATGGGACATATGGGACATCTGGGACGTCTGGGACGTTAGGGACATATGGGACATCTGGGACGTCTGGGACGTTAAAGACATATAAGACATCTAGGACGTCTAGGACGTCTGGGACCATAAGACATATGGGGAATTTAGGACGTCTAGGACGTTAGGGTCATATGGATGATATATAACGCTTGGGACATTAGGGACATATGGGACATATGAGACATCTGGGACGTCTGGGACGTTAGGGACATACGGGACAGCTGGGACATCTGGGATGTTAGGGACATATGGGACATTTAGGACGTCTAGGACGTTAGGGTCATATGGATGATATATAACGCTTGGGACATTAGGGACATATGGGACATCTAGGACGCCTGGGACATTAGGGATCTTTGGGACATATGAGACATCTGGGACGTCTGGGACGTTAGGCACAGCTGGGACATCTGGGATGTTAGGGACATATGGGACATTTAGGACGTCTGGGACGTTAGGGACATATGGGACATTTAGGACGTCTGGGACGTTAGGGACATTTGGAACATCTAGGACGCTTGGGACATTAGGGACATATGAAACATATGGGACATCTGGGACGTTAGAGACATATGGGACATTTGAGACGTCTGGGACGTTAAGGACGTATGGGACATCTAGGACGTCTGGGACGTCTGGGACGTTAAGGACATATGGGACATTTAGGACTCCTGGGACATTAGGGACATATGGACCATATGGGACATCTGGGACGCCTGGGACATTAGGGACATATGGAACATATGGGACATCTGGGACGCCTGGGACATTAGGGACATATGGAACATATGGGACAGCTGGGACATCTGGGATGTTAGGGACATATGGGACATTTAGGACGTCTGGGACGTTAGGGACATATGGGACATTTAAGACATCTGGGACGTTAAGGACATATGGGACATCTAGGACGTGTGGGACGTCTGGGACGTTAAGGACATATGGGACCTTTAGGACTCCTGGGACATTAGGGACATATGGAACATATGGGACAATTAGAACGCCTGGGACATTAGGGACATATGTGACATATGGGACATCTGGGACGTTAGAGACATATGGGACATTTGAGACGTCTGGGGCGTTAAGGACATATGGGACATCTAGGACGTCTGGGACGTCTGGGACGTTAAGGACATATGGGACATTTAGGACTCCTGGGACATTAGGGACATATGGAACATATGGGACATTTAGGACGCCTGGAACATTAGGGACATATAGGACATATGGGACATCTGGGACGTCTGGGAAGTTAAAGACATATGGGACATCTAAGACGTTTGGGACGTCTGAAACGTTAAGGACAAATAGGACATTTAGGACGCTTGGGACATTAAGGACATATGGGACATATGGGCATCTGGGACGCCTGGGACATTAGGGACATATGGGACATATAGGACATCTGGCACGTCTGGGACGTTAAGGACATATGCGACATCTGAGACGTTTGGGACGTCTGAGACGTTAAGGACAAATAGGACATTTAGGACGCCTGTGACATTAGGGACATATGGGACATATGGGCATCTGGGACGCCTGGGACATTAGGGACATATGGGACATATGGGACATCTGGGACGTCTGGGATGTCTGGGACGTTAGGGACATACGGGACAGCTGGGACGTCTGGGACGTTTGGGACATATGGGACATCTAGGACGTCTGGGATGTCTGGGACGTTAGGGACATACGGGACAGCTGGGACGTCTGGGACGTTAGGGATATATCGGAAATTTAGGACGTTTGGGACGTTAGAAACATATGGAACATTTAGGACGCCTGGACATTAGGGACATATGGGACATATGGGACATCTGGGACGCCTGGGACATATGGGACATATGGGATATCTGGGACGTCTGGGACGTTAGGGACACTTAGGACGGCTGGGACGTTAGGGACATACGGGACAGTTGGGACGTCTGGGACGTTAGGTACATATGGGGCATTTAGGACGTCTGGGAAGTTAGGGACATATGGAACATTTAGTAAGCCTGGGACGTTAGGGAAATATGGGACATTTAGGACGTCTGGGACGTTAGAGACATATGGAACATCTAGGACGCCTGGGACATTAGGGACATATGGGACATGTGGGACATCTGGAACGTCTGGGACGTTAGGGACATATGGGACATATGGGACGTCTGGGACGTTAGGGACATATGGGACATCTGGGACGTCTGGGACGTTAAGGACATATGGGACATCTAGGAAGTCTGGGGCGTCTGGGACGCTAACGACATATGGGACATTTAGGACGCCTGGGACATTAGGTACATATGGGACATATGGGACTCCTGGGACATTAGAGACATTTGGGACATATGGGACATCTGGGACGGCTGGGACGTTAGGGACATATAGGACATCAAAAACATCTGGGACGTTAGGGACATATGGGACATCTAGGACGTCTGGGACGTCTGGGACGGTAGGGACATACGGGACAGCTGGGACGTCTGGAACGTTAGGGACATATGGAACATCTAGGACGCCTGGGACATTAGAGACATATGGGACATATGAGACATCTGGGACGTTTGGGACGTTAGGGACATATGGGACATCTGGAGCGTCTGGGACATTAATGACATATGGGACATCTAGGACGTTTGGGACGTCTGGAACGTTAAGGACTTATGGGACAATTAGGACGCCTGAGACATTAGGGACATATGGGACATCTAGGACGCTTAGGACACTAGGGACATATGGGACATATGGGACATCTGGGACGTCTGGGACGTTAGGGACATATGGGACATCTGGGACGTCTGGGACGTTAAGGACATATTAGACATCTAGGACGTCTAGGACGTCTGGGACCATAAGACATATGGGGAATTTAGGACGTCTAGGACGTTAGGGTCATATGGATGATATATAACGCTTGGGACATTAGGGACATATGGGACATATGAGACATCTGGGACGTCTGGGACGTTAGGGACATACGGGACAGCTGGGACATATGGGATGTTAGGGACATATGGGACATTTAGGACGTCTGGGACGTTAGGGACATATGGGACATCTAGGACGCCTGGGACATTAGGGATCTTTGGGACATATGAGACATCTGGGACGTCTGGGACGTTAGGCACAGCTGGGACATCTGGGATGTTAGGGACATATGGGACATTTAGGACGTCTGGGACGTTAGGGACATATGGAACATTTAGGACGTCTGGGACGTTAGGGACATTTGGAACATCTAGGACGCTTGGGACATTAGGAGCATATGGAACATATGGGACATCTGGGACGTGAGAGACATATGGGACATTTGAGACGTCTGCGACGTTAAGGACATATGAAACATCTAGGACGTCTGGGACGTCTGGGACGTTAAGGACATATGGGGCATTTAGGACTCCTGGGACATTAGGGACATATGGAACATATGGGACATCTGCGACGTCTGGGACGTAAGGGACATATGGGACATCTGGGACGTCTGCGACGTTAAGGACATATGGGACATCTAGTACGTCTGGGACGTCTGGGACGTTAAGGACATATGGGATATCTAGAACGTCTGGGACGTCTGGGACGTTTAGGACATATGGGACATTTAGGACTCCTGGGACATTAGAGACATATGGAACATATGGGACGTCTGGGACGCCTGGGACATTAGGGACATATGGAACATATGGGACAGCTGGGACATCTGGGATGTTAGGGACATATGGGACATTTAGGACGTCTGGGACGTTAAGGACATATGGGACATCTAGGACGTCTGGGACGTCTGGGACGTTAAGGACATATGGGACATTTAGGACTCCTGGGACATTAAGGACATATGGAACATATGGGACATTTAGGACGCCTGAGACATTAGGGACATATGTGACATATGGGACATCTGGGACGTTAGAGACATATGGGACATTTGAGACGTCTGGGGCGTTAAGGACATATGGGACATCTAGGACGTCTGGGACGTCTGGGACGTTAAGGACATATGAGACATTTAGGACTCCTGGGACATTAGGGACATATAGAGCATATGGGACATTTAGGACGCCTGTGACATTAGGGACGTATGGGACATATGGGACATCTGGGACGTCTGGGAAGTTAAGGACATATGGGAAATATGGGAAATCTGGGACGCCCGGGACATTAGGGACTTATGAAACATATGGGACATCTGGAACGTCTGTGACGTTCGGGACATATAGGACATCTAGGACGTCTGAGACGTTCGGGACATATGGAACATCTAGGACGTTTGGGACGTCTGAGACGTTAAGGACAAATAGGACCTTTAGGACGCCTGGGACATTAAGGACATATGGGACATATGGGAAATCTTGGACGCCCGGGACATTAGGGACATATGAAACATATGGGACATCTGGAACGTCTGTGACGTTAGGGACATTTGGACATCTAGGACGTCTGAGACGTTCGGGACCTATGGAACATCTAGGAAGTCTGGGATGTCTGGGACGTTAAGGACATACGGGACAGCTGGGACGTCTGGGACGTTAAGGACATATGGAAAATTTAGGACGTTTGGGACGTTAGGAACATATGGAACATCTAGGACGTCTTAGACATTAGGGACATATGGAACATATGGGACATCGGGGACGTCTGGGACGTTAGGCACATATGGGACATTTGTGACGTCTGGGACGTTAGAGACATATGGGACATCTTGGACGTCTTGGACGTCTGGGACGTTAAGGACATATGGGACATTTAGGACGCCTGGGACATTAGGGACATATGGGACATATGGGAAATCTGCGACGCCTGGGACATATGGGACATATGGGACATATGGGACATCTGGGACGTCTGGGACGTTAGGGGCATATGGGACATCTGGGACGGCTGGGACGTTAGGGACATATGGGACATCTGGGACGTCTGGGACATTAGGGACATATAGGACATATGGAACATCTACGACATCTAGGACGTTAGAGACATATTTAACATCTGGGACGTCTGGGATGTCTGGGACGTTAGGGACATACGGGACAGCTGGGACGTCTGGGACGTTAGGGACATATGGGACATTTAGGACGTCCGGGACGTTAGGGACATACGGGACAGCTGGGACGTCTGGGACTTTAGGGACATATGGGACATTTAGGACGTCTGGGACGTTAGGGACATATGGAACATTTAAGAAACCTGGGACATTAGGGACATATGGGACGTATGGGACATCTGGGGCGTCTGAGACGTTAGGGACATATGGGACATCTAGGCCTTCTGGGATGTCTGGGAAGTTAGGGACATATGGAACATTTAGAAAGCCTGTGACATTAGGGACATATGGGACGTATGGGACATTTGGGACGCCTGGGACATTAGGGACATATGGGACATATGGGACGTCTGGGACATTTGGGACGTCTTAGACGTTAGGGACATATAGGACATCTAGGACGTCTGGGACGTTAGGGACATATGGGACATCTAGGACGTCTGGGACGTCTGGGACGTTAGGGACATACGGGACAGCTGAGACGTCTGGGACGTTAGGGACATATGGGACATTTAGGACGTCTGGGACGTCTGGGACGTTAGGGACATACGGGACGTTAGGGACATACGGGACAGCTGGGATGTCTGGAACGTTAGGGGCATATGGGAAATTTAGGACGTCTGGGACATTAGGGACATATGGAACATATGGGACATCTGAGACGTCTGGGACGTTAGAAAATATGGGACATTTAGGACGTCTGGGACGTTAGGGACATATGGAACATTTAGAAAGCCTGTGACATTAGGGACATATGGGACGTATGGGACATTTGGGACGCCTGGGACATTAGGGACATATGGGACATATGGGACATCTGGGACGTTTGGGACGTCTAAGACGTTAGGGACATATAGGACATCTAGGACGTCTGGGACGTTAGGGACATATGGGACATCTAGGACGTCTGGGACGTCTGGGACGTTAGGGACATACGGGACAGCTGAGACGTCTGTTACGTTAGGGAAATATGGGACATTTAGGACGTCTGGGACGTCTGGGACGTTAGGGACATACGGGACGTTAGGGACATACGGGACAGCTGGGATGTCTGGAACGTTAGGGGCATATGGGAAATTTAGGACGTCTGGGACATTAGGGACATATGGAACATATGGGACATCTGAAACGTCTGGGACGTTAGGGACATGTGGGACATCTAAGACGTCTGGGACGTTAAGGACATATGGGACATCTAGGACGTCTGGGACGTCTTTGACGGTAAGGACATATGAGACATTTAGGACGCCTGGGACATTAGGGACATATGGGACATATGGGCATCTGGGACACCTGGGACATTAGGGACATATGGGACATATGGGACATCTGGGACGTTTGGGACGTCTAAGACGTTAGGGACATATAGGACATCTAGGACGTCTGGGACGTTAGGAACGTATGGGACATCTAAAACGTCTGAGACGTCTGGGACGTTAGGGACATACGGGACAGCTGGGACGCCTAAGACGTTAGGGACATATGGAACATTTAGGACGTCTGGGACGTCTGGGACGTTAGGGAGATACGGGACAGCTGGGACGTCTGGGACGTTAGGGGCATATGGGACATTTAGGACGTCTGGGACGTTAGGGACATATGGAACATCTAGGACGCTTGGGACATTAGGGACAAATGACACATATGGGACATCTGGGACGTCTGGGACGTTAGGGACATATGGGACATCTAAGACGTCTGGGACGTTAAAAACATATGAGACATTTAGGACACCTGGGACATTAGGGACATATGGGACATATGGGACATCTGGGACGCCTGGGACATTAGGGACATATGGGACATATGGGACATCTGAGACGTCTGGGACGTTAGGGACATATGGGACATCTGGGACGTCTGGAACGTTAAGGACATATGGGACATCTAGGACGTCTGGGACGTCTGGGACGTTGAGGACATATGGGACATTTAGAACGCCTGGAACATTAGGGACATATGGGACATTTAGGACGTCTGGGACGTTATGGACATATGAAACATCTAGGACGCCTGGGACATTAGGGACATATGGGACATATGGGACATCTGAGACGTCTGGGACGTTAGGGACATATGGGACATCTGGGACGTCTGGAACGTTAAGGACATATGGGACATCTAGGACGTCTGGGACGTCTGGGACGTTAAGAACATATGGGACATCTAGGACGTCTGGGACGTTAAGGACATATGGGACATCTAGGACGTCTGGGACGTTAGGGACATATAAGACATCTAGGACGTCTGGGACGTTAGGGACATACGAAACATCTTAGACGTCTGGGACGTTTAGGACATATGGGACATCTAGGACGTCTGGGACGTCTGGGACGTTGAGGACATATGGGACATTTAGAACGCCTGGAACATTAGGGACATATGGGACATTTAGGACGTCTGGGACGTCTGGGAAGTTAAGGACATATGGGAAATATGGGAAATCTGGGACGCCCGGGACATTAGGGACATATGAAACATATGGGACATCTGGAACGTCTGTGACGTTCGGGACATATAGGACATCTAGGACGTCTGAGACGTTCGGGACATATGGAACATCTAGGACGTTTGGGACGTCTGAGACGTTAAGGACAAATAGGACATTTAGGACGCCTGGGACATTAAGGACATATGGGACATATGGGAAATCTTGGACGCCCGGGACATTAGGGACATATGAAACATATGGGACATCTGGAACGTCTGTGACGTTAGGGACATATAGGACATCTAGGACGTCTGAGACGTTCGGGACATATGGAACATCTAGGACGTCTGGGATGTCTGGGACGTTAAGGACATACGGGACAGCTGGGACGTCTGGGACGTTAAGGACATATGGGAAATTTAGGACGTTTGGGACGTTAGGAACATATGGAACATCTAGGACGTCTTAGACATTAGGGACATATGGAACATATGGGACATCTGGGACGTCTGGGACGTTAGGCACATATGGGACATTTGGGACGTCTGGGACGTTAGAGACATATGGGACATCTAGGACGTCTTGGACGTCTGGGACGTTAAGGACATATGGGACATTTAGGACGCCTGGGACATTAGGGACATATGGGACATATGGGAAATCTGGGACGCCTGGGACATATGGGACATATGGGACATATGGGAAATCTGGGACGCCTGGGACATATGGGACATATGGGACATATGGGACATCTGGGACGTCTGGGACGTCTAAGACGTTAGGGACATATAGGACATCTAGGACGTCTGGGACGTTAGGACCGAATGGGACATCTAAAACGTCTGAGACGTCTGAGACGTTAGGGACATACGGGACAGCTGGGACGTCTAAGACGTTAGGGACATATGGGACATTTAGGACGTCTGGGACGTCTGGGACGTTAGGGAGATACGGGACAGCTGGGACGTCTGGGACGTTAGGGGCATATGGGACATTTAGGACGTCTGGGACGTTAGGGACATATGGAACATCTAGGACGCTTGGGACATTAGGGACAAATGGAACATATCGGACATCTGGGACGTCTGGGACGTTAGGGACATATGGGACATCTAAGACGTCTGTTACGTTAAAGACATATGGGACATCTAGGACGTCTGGGACGTCTGGGACGTTAAGGACATATGAGACATTTAGGACGCCTGGGACATTAGGGACATATGGGACATATGGGACATCTGGGACGCCTGGGACATTAGGGACATATGGGACATATGGGACAGCTGAGACGTCTGGGACGTTAGGGACATATGGGACATCTGGGACGTCTGGAACGTTAAGGACATATGGGACATCTAGGACGTCTGGGACGTCTGGGACGTTGAGGACATATGGGACATTTAGAACGCCTGGAACATTAGGGACATATGGGACATTTAGGACGTCTGGGACGTTATGGACATATGAAACATCTAGGACGCCTGGGACATTAGGGACAAATGGAACATATGAGACATTTGGGACGTCTGGGACGTTAAGGACATATGGGACATCTAGGACGTCTGGGACGTTAGGGACATATGGGACATCTAGGACGTCTGGGACGTTAGGGACATATAAGACATCTAGGACATCTGGGACGTTAGGGACATACGAAACATCTTAGACGTCTGGCACGTCTGGGACGTTAAGGACATATGGGACATCTAGGACGTCTGGGACGTCTGGGACGTTGAGGACATATGGGACATTTAGAACGCCTGGAACATTAGGGACATATGGGACATTTAGGACGTCTGGGACGTTATGGACATATGAAACATCTAGGACGCCTGGGACATTAGGGACAAATGGAACATATGATACATTTGGGACGTCTGGGACGTTAAGGACATATGGGACATCTAGGACGTCTGGGACGTTAGGGACATATGGGACATCTAGGACGTCTGAGACGTTCGGGACATATGGAACATCTAGGACGTTTGGGACGTCTGAGACGTTAAGGACAAATAGGACATTTAGGACGCCTGGGACATTAAGGACATATGGGACATATGGGAAATCTTGGACGCCCGGGACATTAGGGACATATGAAACATATGGGACATCTGGAACGTCTGTGACGTTAGGGACATATAGGACATCTAGGACGTCTGAGACGTTCGGGACATATGGAACATCTAGGACGTCTGGGATGTCTGGGACGTTAAGGACATACGGGACAGCTGGGACGTCTGGGACGTTAAGGACATATGGGAAATTTAGGACGTTTGGGACGTTAGGAACATATGGAACATCTAGGACGTCTTAGACATTAGGGACATATGGAACATATGGGACATCTGGGACGTCTAGGACGTTAGGCACATATGGGACATTTGGGACGTCTGGGACGTTAGAGACATATGGGACATCTAGGAAGTCTTGGACGTCTGGGACGTTAAGGACATATGGGACATTTAGGACGCCTGGGACATTAGGGACATATGGGACATATGGGAAATCTGGGACGCCTGGGACGTTAGGGGCATATGGGACATATGGAACATCTGGGACGCCTGGGACATATGGGACCAATGGGACATATGGGACATCTGGGACGTCTGGGACGTTAGGGGCATATGGGACATCTGGGACGGCTGGGACGTTAGAGACATATGGGACATCTGGGACGTCTGGGACATTAGGGACATATAGGACATATGGAACATCTACGACATCTAGGACGTTAGAGACATATTTAACATCTGGGACGTCTGGGATGTCTGGGACGTTAGGGACATACGGGACAGCTGGGACGTCTGGGACGTTAGGGACATATGGGACATTTAGGACGTCCGGGACGTTAGGGACATACGGGACAGCTGGGACGTCTGGGACGTTAGGGACATATGGGACATTTAGGACGTCTGGGACGTTAGGGACATATGGAACATTTAGGAAACCTGGGACATTAGGGACATATGGGACGTATGGGACATCTGGGGCGTCTGAGACGTTAGGGACATATGGGACATCTAGGCCTTCTGGGATGTCTGGGAAGTTAGGGACATACGGACAGCTGGGACGTCTGGGACGTTAGAACATATGGGACATTTAGGACGTCTGGGACGTTAGGGACATATGGAACATTTAGAAAGCCTGTGACATTAGGGACATATGGGACGTATGGGACATTTGGGACGCCTGGGACATTAGGGACATATGGGACGTTTGGGACGTCTAAGACGTTAGGGACATATAGGACATCTAGGACGTCTGGGACGTCTGGGACGTTAGGGACATACGGGACAGCTGAGACGTCTGAGACGTTAGGGACATATGGGACATTTAGGACGTCTGGGACGTCTGGGACGTTAGGGACATACGGGACGTTAGGGACATACGGGACAGCTGGGATGTCTGGAACGTTAAGGGCATATGGGAAATTTAGGACGTCTGGACAATTAGGGACATATGGAACATATGGGACATCTGAGACGTCTGGGACGTTAGGGACATGTGGGACATCTAAGACGTCTGGGACGTTAAGGACATATGGGACATCTAGGACGTCTGGGACGTCTGGGACGGTAAGGATATATGAGACATTTAGGACGCCTGGGACATTAGAGACATATGGGACATATGGGCATCTGGGACACCTGGGACATTAGGGACATATGGGACATATGGGACATCTGGGACGTTTGGGACGTCTAAGACGTTAGGGACATATAGGACATCTAGGACGTCTGGGACGTTAGGAACGTATGGGACATCTAAAACGTCTGAGACGTCTGAGACATTAGGGACATACGGGACAGCTGGGACGTCTAAGACGTTAGGGACATATGGGACATTTAGAACGTCTGGGACGTCTGGGACGTTAGGGAGATACGGGACAGCTGGGACGTCTGGGACGTTAGGGGCATATGGGACATTTAGGACGTCTGGGACGTTAGGGACATATGGAACATCTAGGACGCTTGGGACATTAGGGACAAATGGAACATATGGGACATCTGGGACGTCTGGGACGTTAGGGACATATGGGACATCTAAAACGTCTGGGACGTTAAGGACATATGGGACATCTAGGACGTCTGGGACGTCTGGGACGTTAAGGACATATGAGACATTTAGGACGCCTGGGACATTAGGGACATATGGGACATATGGGACATCTGGGACGCCTGGGACATTAGGGACATATGGGACATATGGGACATCTGAGACGTCTGGGACGTTAGGGACATATGGGACATCTGGGACGTCTGGAACGTTAAGGACATATGGGACATCTAGGACGTCTGGGACGTCTGGGACGTTGAGGACATATGGGACACTTAGAACGCCTGGTACATTAGGGACATATGGGACATTTAGGACGTCTGGGACGTTATGGACATATGAAACATCTAGGACGCCTGGGACATTAGGGACAAATGGAACATATGAGACATTTGGGACGTCTGGGACGTTAAGGACATATGGGACATCTAGGACGTCTGGGACGTTAGGGACATATGGGACATCTAGGACGTCTGGGACGTTAGGGACATATAAGACATCTAGGACGTCTGGGACGTTAGGGACATACGAAACATCTTAGACGTCTGGCACGTCTGGGACGTTAAGGACATATGGGACATCTAGGACGTCTGGGACGTCTGGGACGTTGAGGACATATGGGACATTTAGAACGCCTGGAACATTAGGGACATATGGGACATTTAGGACGTCTGGGACGTTATGGACATATGAAACATCTAGGACGCCTGGGACATTAGGGACAAATGGAACATATGAGACATTTGGGACGTCTGGGACGTTAAGGACATATGGGACATCTAGGACGTCTGGGACGTTAGGGACATATGGGACATCTAGGACGTCTGGGACGTTAGGGACATATAAGACAGCTAGGACATCTGGGACGTTAGGGACATACGAATCATCTTAGACGTCTGGCACGTCTGGGACGTTAAGGACATATGGGACATCTAGGACGTCTGGGACGTCTGGGACGTTGAGGACATATGGGACATTTAGAACGCCTGGAACATTAGGGACATATGGGACATTTAAGACGTCTGGGACGTTATGGACATATGAAACATCTAGGACGCCTGGGACATTAGGGACAAATGGAACATATGATACATTTGGGACGTCTGGGACGTTAAGGACATATGGGACATCTAGGACGTCTGGGACGTTAGGGACATATGGGACATCTAGGACGTCTGAGATGTTCGGGACATATGGAACATCTAGGACGTTTGGGACGTCTGAGACGTTAAGGACAAATAGGACATTTAGGACGCCTGGGACATTAAGGACATATGGGACATATGGGAAATCTTGGACGCCCGGGACATTAGGGACATATGAAACATATGGGACATCTGGAACGTCTGTGACGTTAGGGACATATAGGACATCTAGGACGTCTGAGACGTTCGGGACATATGGAACATCTAGGACGTCTGGGATGTCTGGGACGTTAAGGACATACGGGACAGCTGGGACGTCTGGGACGTTAAGGACATATGGGAAATTTAGGACGTTTGGGACGTTAGGAACATATGGAACATCTATAACGTCTTAGACATTAGGGACATATGGAACATATGGGACATCTGGGACGTCTAGGACGTTAGGCACATATGGGACATTTGGGACGTCTGGGACGTTAGAGACATATGGGACATCTAGGACGTCTTGGACGTCTGGGACGTTAAGGACATATGGGACATTTAGGACGCCTGGGACATTAGGGACATATGGGACATATGGGAAATCTGGGACGCCTGGGACGTTAGGGGCATATGGGACATATGGAACATCTGGGACGCCTGGGACATATGGGACCAATGGGACATATGGGACATCTGGGACGTCTGGGACGTTAGGGGCATATGGGACATCTGGGACGGCTGGGACGTTAGGGACATATGGGACATCTGGGACGTCTGGGACATTAGGGACATATAGGACATATGGAACATCTACGACATCTAGGACGTTAGAGACATATTTAACATCTGGGACGTCTGGGATGTCTGGGACGTTAGGGACATACGGGACAGCTGGGACGTCTGAGACGTTAGGGACATATGGGACATTTAGGACGTCCGGGACGTTAGGGACATACGGGACAGCTGGGACGTCTGGGACGTTAGGGACATATGGGACATTTAGGACGTCTGGGACGTTAGGGACATATGGAACATTTAGGAAACCTGGGACATTAGGGACATATGGGACGTATGGGACATCTGGGGCCTCTGAGACGTTAGGGACATATGGGACATCTAGGCCTTCTGGGATGTCTGGGAAGTTACAGACATACGGACAGCTGGGACGTCTGGGACGTTAGAACATATGGGACATTTAGGACGTCTGGGACGTTAGGGACATATGGAACATTTAGAAAGCCTGTGACATTAGGGACATATGGGACGTATGGGACATTTGGGACGCCTGGGACATTAGGGACATATGGGACGTTTGGGACGTCTAAGACGTTAGGGACATATAGGACATCTAGGACGTCTGGGACGTCTGGGACGTTAGGGACATACGGGACAGCTGAGACGTCTGAGACGTTAGGGACATATGGGACATTTAGGACGTCTGGGACGTCTGGGACGTTAGGGACATACGGGACGTTAGGGACATACGGGACAGCTGGGATGTCTGGAACGTTAGGGGCATATGGGAAATTTAGGACGTCTGGACAATTAGGGACATATGGAACATATGGGACATCTGAGACGTCTGGGACGTTAGGGACATGTGGGACATCTAAGACGTCTGGGACGTTAAGGACATATGGGACATCTAGGACGTCTGGGACGTCTGGGACGGTAAGGATATATGAGACATTTAGGACGCCTGGGACATTAGAGACATATGGGACATATGGGCATCTGGGACACCTGGGACATTAGGGACATATGGGACATATGGGCATCTGGGACGTTTGGGACGTCTAAGACGTTAGGGACATATAGGACATCTAGGACGTCTGGGACGTTAGGAACGTATGGGACATCTAAAACGTCTGAGACGTCTGAGACATTAGGGACATACGGGACAGCTGGGACGTCTAAGACGTTAGGGACATATGGGACATTTAGAACGTCTGGGACGTCTGGGACGTTAGGGAGATACGGGTCAGCTGGGACGTCTGGGACGTTAGGGGCATATGGGACATTTAGGACGTCTGGGACGTTAGGGACATATGGAACATCTAGGACGCTTGGGACATTAGGGACAAATGGAACATATGGGACATCTGGGACGTCTGGGACGTTAGGGACATATGGGACATCTAAGACGTCTGGGACGTTAAGGACATATGGGACATCTAGGACGTCTGGGACGTCTGGGACGTTAAGGACATATGAGACATTTAGGACGCCTGGGACATTAGGGACATATGGGACATATGGGACATCTGGGACGCCTGGGACATTAGGGACATATGGGACATATGGGACATCTGAGACGTCTGGGACGTTAGGGACATATGGGACATCTGGGACGTCTGGAACGTAAAGGACATATGGGACATCTAGGACGTCTGGGACGTCTGGGACGTTGAGGACATATGGGACATTTAGAACGCCTGGTACATTAGGGACATATGGGACATTTAGGACGTCTGGGACGTTATGGACATATGAAACATCTAGGACGCCTGGGACATTAGGGACAAATGGAACATATGAGACATTTGGGACGTCTGGGACGTTAAGGACATATGGGACATCTAGGACGTCTGGGACGTTAGGGACATATGGGACATCTAGGACGTCTGGGACGTTAGGGACATATAAGACATCTAGGACGTCTGGGACGTTAGGGACATACGAAACATCTTAGACGTCTGGCACGTCTGGGACGTTAAGGACATATGGGACATCTAGGACGTCTGGGACGTCTGGGACGTTGAGGACATATGGGACATTTAGAACGCCTGGAACATTAGGGACATATGGGACATTTAGGACGTCTGGGACGTTATGGACATATGAAACATCTAGGACGCCTGGGACATTAGGGACAAATGGAACATATGATACATTTGGGAAGTCTGGGACGTTAAGGACATATGGGACATCTAGGACGTCTGGGACGTTAGGGACATATGGGACATCTAGGACGTCTGGGACGTTAGGGACATATAAGACATCTAGGACGTCTGGGACGTTAGTGACATATGGGACATTTATGACGTCTGGGACGTTAGGGACATATGAAACATCTAGGACGCCTGGGACATTCGAGACATTTCGGACATTAAGGACATCTAGGACGTCTGGGACGTTAGGAACATATAGGACATCTAGGACGTCTGGGACGTCTGGGACGTTAAGGACATATGGCAGATTTAGATCGCCTGGGACATTAGGGACATATGGGACATATGGGACCGCTGGGACGCCTGGGACATTAGGGACATATGGGACATATGGGACATCTGGGACGTCTGGGACGTCTGGGACGTTAGGGACATATAGGACATCTAGGACGTCTTGGTCGTTAGGGACATATGGGACATCTAGGACACCTGGGACGTCTGTGACGTTAGGGACATACGGGACAGCTGGGACGTCTGGGACGTCTGGGACGTTGAGGACATATGGGACATTTAGAACGCCTGGAACATTAGGGACATATGGGACATTTAGGACGTCTGGGACGTTATGGACATATGGAACATCTAGGACGCCTGGGACATTAGGGACAAATGGGACATATGAGACATTTGGGACGTCTGGGACGTTAAGGACATATGGGACATCTAGGACGTCTGGGACGTTAGGGTCATATGGGACATCTAGGACGTCTGGGACGTTAGGGACATATAGGACATCTAGGACGTCTGGGACGTTAGGGACATATGAAGCATCTTAGACGTCTGGCACGTCTGGGACGTTAGGGACATACGGGACAGCTAGAACGTCTGGGACGTTAGTGACATATGGGACATTTAGGACGTCTGGGACGTTAGGGACATATGAAACATCTAGGACGCCTGGGACATTCGAGACATTAAGGACATCTGGGACGTCTGGGACGTTAGGGACATATAGGACATCTAGGACGTCTAGGACGTCTGGGACGTTAAGGACATATGGGACATTTAGATCGCCTGGGACATTAGGGACATATGGGACATATGGGACAGCTGGGACGCCTCGGACATTAGGGACATATCGGACATATGGGACATCTGGGACGTCTGGGACGTCTGGGACGTTAGGGACATATAGGACATCTAGGACGTCTTGGTCGTTAGGGACATATGGGACATCTAAGATGTCAGGGACGTTAGGGACATATGGAACATCTAGGACGCCTGGGACATTAGGGACATATGGTGAAATATGGGACATCTGAGACGTTAGGGACAAATGGGACATCTAGGACGTCTGGGACGTCTGGGACGTTAGGGACATAAGGGACAGCTGGGACGTCTGGGACGTTAGGGACATATGGAACATCTAGGACGCCTGGGACATTAGAGACATATGGGACATATGAGACATCTGGGACGTTTGGGACGTTAGGGACATATGGGACATCTGGCACGTCTGGGACGTTAAGGACATATGGGACATTTGGGACGCGTGGGACATTAGGGACGTATGGGACATCTAAGACGCCTGGGACATTAGGGACATATGGAACATATGGGACATCTGGGACGTCTGGGACGTTAGGGACATATTGGACATCTGAGACGTCTGGGACGTTAAGGACATATAAGACATCTGGGACGTCTGGGACGTCTGGGACGTTAAGGACATATGGGGCATTTAGAACGTCTGGGACGTTAGAGTCATATGGATGATCTATAACGCCTGGGACATTAGGGACATATGGGACATATGGGACATCTGGGACGTCTAGGACGTTAGGGACATACGGGACAGCTAGGACGTCTGGGATGTTAGGGACATATGGAACATCTAGGACGCCTGGGACATTAGGGACATGTAGGACAAATGAGACATCTGGGACGTCTGGGACGTTAGGGACATATGGGACATCTAGGACGTATGGGACGTCTGGGACGTTAAGGACATATGGGACATTTAGGACGCCTGGGACATTAGGGATATATGGCACATCTGGGACGCTTGGGACATTAGGGACATTTGGAACATCTGAGACGTCTGGGACGTTAGGGACATATGGGACATCTGGGACGTCTGGGACGTTAGGGACATATGGGACATCTAGGACGCCTGGGACATCTGACACGTTAGGGACATACGGAACAGCAGGGACGTCTGGGACGTAAGGTCATATGGGACATTTAGGACGTCTGGGACGTTAGGTACATATGAAACATTTAGGACGCCTGGGACATTACGGACATATGGGACATATGGGACATCTGGGACGTCTGGGACGTTAGGGACATATAATACATCTAGGACGTCTAAGACGTTAGGGACATATGGGACATCTAAGACGTCTGGGACGTCTGGGACGTTAGGGACATACGGGACATCTAGGACGCTTGGGACATTAGGGACATATGGAACATATGAGACATCTGGGACGTCTGGGACGTTAGGGACATATGGGACATTTGGGACGTCTGGGACGTTAAGGACATATGGGACATCTAGGACGTCTGGGACGTCTGGGACGTTAAGGACATATGGGAAATTTAGGACGCCTGGGATATTAGGGACATATGGAACTTATGGGACATCTGGGACGCCTGGGACATTAGGGATATATGGGACATATGGGACATCTGGGACGTCTGGGACGTTAGGGACATATGGGACATCTGGGACGTCTGGGACGTTAAGGACATATGGGACATCTATCACGTCTGGGACGTCTGGGACGTTGAGGACATTTGGGATATTTAGGACGCCTGGAACATTAGGGAAATATGGGACATATGGGACATCTGGCACGTCTGGGGCGTTAAGGACATATGGGACATCTAAGACGTTTGGGACGTCTGAGACGTTAAGGACAAATAGGACATTTGGGACGCCTGGGACATTAGGGACATATGGGACATATGGGACATTTGGGACGCCCGGGACATTACGGACATATGGGACATATGGGACATCTGGGACGTCTGTGACGTTAAAGACATGTAGGACATCTAGGACGTCTGAGACGTTTGGGACATATGGGACATCTAGGACGTTTGGGATGTCTGGGACGTTAGGGACATACGGGACAGCTGGGACGTCTGGGACGTCAAGGATATATGGGAAATTTAGGACGTTTGGGACGTTAGAAACATATGGAACATCTAGGACGTCTTAGACATTAGGGACATACGGGACATATGGGACATCTGGGACGTCTGGGACGTTAGGGACATATGGGACATCTGTTACGTCTGGGACATTATAGACATATGGGACATCTAGGACGCCTGGGACATTAGGGACATATGAGAAATATGGGAGTTCTGAGACGTTAGGGACAAATGGGACATCTAGGACGTCTGGGACGTCTGGGACGTTAGGGACATAAGGGACAGCTGAGACGTCTGGGACGTTAGGGACATATGGAACATCTAGGACGATTGGGACATTAGAGACATATGAGTAGTAGAGATAGGCCGGTTCTAGGCCACCCTATGTCATTTCTGGATCACTTTGTGGCTGACGCAATATTGCGCAATCTCAAGCGCGCCAAACCAAATGTCAAAGGTCATCGGTGTCTGTCAGTCACCAAAAAATCTATCTGTCTCTCTTTAACACATAGGGTTCTACAAAAAAACCATCTTTCTCTCTCTAACTCAAGCGAGCCCGGGGGCAGAGCCCCAGCCGCCATATTGTGGGGCCCTCATGTGCAAGTTTGGGAGCGGAGGAAGGTTCAAGGTCACACCAACCCCGAGGGTTCCAGCCGTCGGGCCCGCATGCTCAAGTTAGGGGGTGGGGGGAAAGATTTACATCAGATTTTTTTTATATTTAAATAGAATAACAAGTACTGGGCATTTTTATTAAAATACAAATTTAAGGCTAATTTGTCATTCAACTCTGCGGGGCGGGGTGGTGGGGGGAAAGGTGGTTTGCTACGGGTTCACATCGCGCGGGGCAGAGCCCTAGCCGCCGGGGCCCCCATGTTCAAGTATATATTTTCGGGTAAGATATTGCGTAACATGTTCTGGGTATTGCGCAACATCAACCCCAGGGGCAGAGCCCCATCCGCCAGACCCTCATGTGCAAGTTCGGGAGAGGAGAAATTTTCAAGGTCACACCAACCCCGAGGGTTCCAGCCGCCGGGGGGCTCGCATCAGTTTTTTTGTATATTTAAGGCTAATTTATTCCAGCGCTGCCAAATTTTGATGAGCGTGGGAACCGGAAGTGAAACTGCAAGGTGTCATCTTCATTATCTTGTCATCGTGGAAACCGCGTAAAAAGTCGCATCAGTGTTTTTGGGACTCCATGCGCAAGTTAGAAGGAAAGGTTCAAGGTCATCAGATTTTTGTATAACTGGGCATTTAAGGTCCTTATCTCACTGCGCGGAGGGAAGATCCAGCAACAAATTAAAGGCCAATTTATCGTTTGTCATTTGCAAACCGTCTTAAATTTTTCATTTATATTAATAATTAGCATGAATGCCAGGTGCAAACCACCTTCAGCTATTTCTAATTATTAAGACAATTAGCGTTCACGAACGAGTAATGCCGCGGAAGCTTATACTTGCGCTAATGACTCAAGCGAAAGTATTAATTTAAGGCCACTACTATTCCAGTCTATACTAACAAATGAAACAAGTAGAAGGCTTTTTACCAGTGTGCAGCCATATGTTAGCTTTATTAGCTGTTTTTATTTTTAAATGGAATATGAACAAGGTTGTTACTTGTATGTGGCAAACTAGCTTCATTTTCTCTGCTGCTGCATTATACTCTCAAAAGGAAGTATGCATAGTGATCAAGTAAACGTTTTCAGTTGTTTCGATAATATCTAATTTTGGCATTTTGATTTGTAATCTCTGCGCTATTCGCTCACATACAGTTGGCCGCTCTCGATATTTTAGGTAGGTTTAAGTGTTAAATTTCATTCCGGTTTTATGTAATTAGCTGTATGCCAGGTGCGAATCGCCTTCAGCTTTGTTTTTAATTATCGTTGCACTAATGTCACGGGCGATATTATAAATTCAAAATAGCGCAACTAGGTAAAAGGTGCCTTTATATTTGCATATATGTGTCAATAAATTAGCTTTATTTGTTCCCGATTAGGGTTTTTCATGAGCTAGCTTTTGTATTGAAGCATGTAAAGGCTTTTCACCAATGTGCAATATTTAGTTTTGATTTGAAAATCACTGTGCCATTCACCTACATAAGCCTAGTAATATGTGTAATTAAGTCCAAAAATGTTGACTCTTCTCAATAATTTAGATGGGTTTGTTAAACCTTTCTATTTTAACATAAAAATCCCAAGTGTTTCGCGACGAGCTAACATTTGATCTTAAACAATTATTACGGAACCCATATGACTGATGAAAATAACATTGACGCTTGGTAAAAATCACAGGTCGCAATATAAACCACATTAAATTAGAAAGGCAATATTATACTCGCTCGTTTGCAGCGTATATTTTTATTATTTCAAGAACAGCGTTGATAAATGCAGCTTTTACTATGTAAATTAATTGAAAGGCACGAAGGATATTTTCAATGCGGACGTGTGATTTTTTTAAAAATAATTCTAGAAAACGCCATTGAAGATTAGTATAAAAGCAAACGCTGGCTTATGTTTCGTCAGTGTGTTAACAGTTTTTGTAAACATGTCCAACGAAAATGAAATTGCGCGAGTTAGCGGTGCGGCCGTAGAACTTATCGAGAAGTGCTATAAAATCTTTAAAAACCTACCTTCGGCACGTGATAAAATTTTAAAAAGTTTGGCAATTAATGAAAACAATATTCGGTTATTATCAAGATTACTGAAAAGCTGCAAGTCAATTGGAGTCCGCAGGCATGTCGAAACATCAATAGAACATTTGAAAAGGTACCAGGTGCTGCTCAACTCAATTACAAAAATTGGATCCGGGATATCTGGCGTCAAAAATTCCAAATTATATGAACGTGTAAACTGGCAAACCGTGGAAAGCGCATTCGAGTGTCGACTTGAAACAGGTGTTATAATAAATTTGGTCCATAAAAAAATTGAAGAATTTCTAGAAGATTGCCGCGTATTGTTTAAAAGAAAAATTGAAAATGTCCTTAAAAATAATAGTGCAATTAAAGTTAATACGGTGTTTTGTGCGGAATTTATAAAAGAAACTGCAAATTCGGAAATTTTCTCCACAAAATACTTTAACACTAAAAATCAGCTAATTCTACAACAGGACCTGCCAAATTTAAAACAATGGTTTGAAGAACATGTTTCATCAAAAATTCTAAACAAGGTGTCTGTTTTTGAAGAGGGGGAATCCGGATGGGCGCTACACGAGATTCTTTCGCTTTTTGTCAACATCAATAGATGCGAACAACTGTTCCACGGCAACTCCTTTATTCGTTTACCTCCCGAAATTGAAAGAAAGAAGGCAGTTATTAATATTAAAAATTTAAACGACGAGGCCTGTTTTGCCTGGAGCGTGATGGCGCACCTGTTTCCTGTTAATGAACATTCATATCGTGTTTCGAGTTATCCACATTATAGACACCATTTGAATTTGGAGGGCATCGAGTTTCCAATGACGCTAAGACAGATTCCGAAATTTGAGAAACAAAACAATGTATCAGTCAATGTGTATGTTCTTACCGTGAGGGAACAGCTTTACTCTACATCGCCAGCCTATTTGACTTCAAACAAGCAAGCCGTTCACATTAACCTCTTAATGATACAAGAATATTATGAAGATGAAAAATACGAAATTAATCAACAATATGGGATGGAACCAGACATGGAAGAAGAAGGCGACGAAGACGTGCCGTCTGTGAAGCTGCATTTCTGTTTAATTAAAAATTTGTCGAGACTGGTGAGTTCGCAACTGTCGAAAAAAAACCATAAAAAATTCATTTGCGATAGATGTCTTCAGTATTTTGGAAGTGAAAATAAACTTGGCGCACATACGGTGGACTGTATAGCAATGAACAAGTGCAAAGTGAATCTTCCCGAGCCCGGCACGTTTTTAGAATTTAAGGATTTTAATTATAAGGAACTTTGTCCTTTTATTGTTTACAGCGACCTCGAGGCCATTCTTAAGGAGGTAAACGACAGCCCGGTGAACAAAAGTACAGCCAGGTATCAAGACCATGAGGCGTGTAGCATTGGTTACTATCTGCACTGTACTTTTGATAATTCGCTGAGCTATTTTCGAAGCTATCGCGGAGCAGATTGTATTGAATGGTATGTAAAAGAATTGCAAAGCATTTCGGGCAATTTAAAACAATATTTCAACCGTTACAAACCAATGCAAATTAGTGAACAACAGAAAAATGAAGCTCTTCTAGCCCCGGTCTGTCATATTTGCGAGCAGGAATTCGTTTTAGGGGATGAGTCAGAGGTGAGAAAACGCGTGCTTGATCATTGCCACATGACTGGAAAATTTAGGGGACCCGCTCATAGTAATTGCAATCTAAATTATAAAACACCTAGAATTATTCCCGTGGTGTTTCATAATTTTAGCGGTTACGATAGTCACTTCTTTGTTAAAACCCTAGTTAAAGCTATACCCGGTAATATAAGCCTGTTGCCGCTAAACAAGGAGCGCTATATTTCTTTTACGAAAACAATCGACGGAGATGGTATTAAATTTAAATTTATAGATTCGTTTCGATTTATGAATTCTTCTTTGGAAAAATTGGCATCCTATTTACAACCGGGTGATTTTAAAATTTTGAGGGAACAAAATTCGCATTTGGATAATTTTAAAATTTCCTTGCTTTCCAAGAAGGGCGTTTATCCTTACGAATATATGACAAATTATGAAAAATTTGAGGAAGAGTCGCTTCCGGCTAAAGAACATTTTTTTAGTAGATTAACAGATTCCGATATAAGCGAAAACGATTATCAGCATGCTCAAACTGTTTGGCAAACATTTCAAATTAAGAATTTAGGCGACTATTCGGACCTGTACCTGAAAACAGACATATTATTATTGGAGGATGTATTTGAAAACTTTAGAAGAAGTTGTTTCGATACATACGGTTTAGATCCGGCCTGGTATTACACAACACCCGGTTTCACTTGGGATGCAATGTTAAAGTATACCAAAATTCAATTAGAACTCCTTTCCGATATAAATATGCTTCTTTTTATAGAAAAAGGAATTCGAGGAGGGATTTGTCAATGTATTAGTAAGTATAGTAAAGCAAATAATCACTTTATGAAAGATGGCCAGTTCGACCCTTCTAAAGCCCTTAAGTACCTGATGTATTATGACGTCAACAACTTGTACGGGTGGGGGATGAGTCAGGCCCTTCCATATAAGGGCTTTAGATGGCTCTCTGATTTTGAAGTTGAAAATTTTAATGTTAACGCTATAGCTGACGATGCTTCAAAAGGGTACATACTAGAAGTTGATTTAGAGTATCCGCAAACGTTACATGACCCACATAAAAGTTTACCTTTTTGTTCCGAACACGGCTTTCCTCCTGGATCAAAACAAAAAAAATTGCTAACTACTTTATATAACAAGGAAAAATATGTCATACATTATCGTAATTTGAAGCAGTGTTTGGCGGCTGGTTTAAAACTTGTTAGAAATTATCGCGTTTTAACGTTCGACCAATCACCCTGGTTAAAACAATACATCGATCTAAATACAAAATTGAGAACCGCGGCGAGGAACGAGTTTGAAAAAAATCTTTATAAATTAATGAATAACGCTGTTTTTGGCAAGACTATGCAAAATGTGAGAAAACATAAAAACATCAAATTAGTTTCCAGGTGGGACGGCCGTTTCGGAGCTAGGTATTATATTTCGAAACCAAATTTTCATAGTAGGTCCATATTCGATAAACATATTGTGGCAATTGAACTAAAGAAAACGGAAATTTGGTTTATGAAACCTGTCTACATAGGAATGTGTATTTTAGATTTATCCAAAATTTGCGTTTACGATTTTCATTATAATTATATGATGTCGCGATTTCCCCCCCAAAATTGCAAGCTTTTATACACAGATACGGACTCGCTAATCTATGAAATTACTTCCGAAAATGTTTACGAGATTATAAAGCAAGATTTACATAAATTTGACACTTCAGATTATCCGGAAAATAATGTATTTGAAATTCCTAAAGTAAACAAAAAAGTGTTAGGTTTGATGAAGGACGAAAATAATGGGGAAATAATGACAGAATTTGTGGGCTTGAAGAGTAAACTTTACAGCCTCAAGGTGGACAGTAACACCAACAAAACCAAAGTAGTAAAAAAAGCAAAAGGTGTAAAGAGTTGTGTGGTAAAAAATACAATCTGCTTTGACGATTACTTGAAATGTTTGCAGGACGAAGTCGAAATTTACAGAAATCAAAATTTAATAACATCTACTAAGCATAATGTACATAGTGTAAGGCAGACTAAGGTAGCTCTTAGTGCTTTAGATGATAAACGCCATATATTAGAAAATAGAATAGATACCATCCCATGGGGCCATTATTCCATAGAAATGTAAAATAAAACACGTTTATAAAAGTTGTTTATTTATTTACCTTTAATTATACATTTCGGGAGCAGATACATAGTGTTTGTGTAAATTGGATAAGGCGTAGTAACAAAAAGATTGCGAATGATGCATGCAGGCCGGTTGTTCTTCTATCTCGACGATGTGTTTGTGGCCTTTTCACGTCCTTTTACGGCATCTCGAACAAGTCGTTGAAGGATCTTCGGAAACATAAAGGCCGGAAATGCGGCGGTAAGGGGAACGGATCTCTGAAGATATAGTGCGAAACGGCATCTCCATCGTAAGCAGCTAATTCCTTTGGCGAAAACTTCTTTTCGGATATCTTAAAACTTTGCAAATCTAATATGACAAACATGCTGCTGCTGCTCCTGCTGATTACAATTGTTTAACTGCTTTAGTGAGAGCGTTGTAGGTAAATACTCTGTCGTGCAAAACTAAACAGTACGCAGTTGTATTGGGGGCAACGTTGTTCGCGGTGTCAAATTCTAATCTAAGCACTACGGCATTTGCCTGCAGGTAGTCTTTTTGATTAGAACAATCTACAACGATGAGAGGCGCTTTCGTTTTGAACTCGTTTGGAGAAAATAGCGGTTCATCGCGTTTATTATAATAAGTAGATTGAAATTGAGAATACATTTGATATAGGGTTGCATAATGATTCTTTTGGAAATCTATATTTAAATTATCGTAAGGGCGCCTTTCTGTGTTTAAATAAACTTTGAGATTTTTAATATTGCAATGATCGAATTCGCTCATGTTTTTATCTATTTGACCCTCGCGATTTGTGTGAAAACCCACTATAATGTGTCGCGGAGTTTCCAATTTTGTGCTGGTGGCAATAGCGTGCGAATGTTGAGTAGCTTGATTTACGGCCGAAACTACATGAATCTGCCAACATCTATACGTCACCGGGGTATCGATATTCTGATCTATGTATTTAGTGAAAGCTAATTATTGAGCAAGACCCGCAGTAATATGATGAACTTTCCAATAAATGTTTTCAATTGTGACTTTAATAACTTTGGTATCGTCTGTACTAATTACGGCATCATTGTCGGTATTGCTTCGAATTAAGACCAATTCCTGCCTGATATTTAGTATTACCTTGCCGTAATCCTCGGCGAATTCCAGCAACATTTTCAGCGGTACGCAAACATTAATTGCCGGATGCATCTGTTACTGAGTCGCCCGCTTGCGGAAGCCATCCGGCGTTTTGCAGTTTTTTAACATCGTCGGTTGTGTACGAGACATAACCTTTCATTGTAGACGCGATACCGGGTTTAATTACCGAATCTACTACGATTCCATTCATTTCATACCTAATTTCGCTAAATAGGTGGGCAATTCCATTATTTACGAATTTTGCGGTTAATGTAGGCACTCCCGTAGATTTCTGTAGTTTTCCTTCTATGTATAGGTAGCTTAAACCGGGAAGAGTTGACATATCCTCTTGAATCGGTATGCGAATTTCATCGTTGTTTTCAAAGCGATTAGTATAAGGTTGGTGGGTATGTATTTCCTTGCTAACAATTGAATTGTCAACAAGAACTTTTTCGCCAATATTTAAAATACTCATTGTGTCAACAACTGGAAGCCGAGCGATTTGAGAAACGCTTGGTTCTTCTTTGTCAACCGATCGGGCGCTGACTTCCTACTGATCTTCAAACACTTGGTGTGTCGCTTGTTATATGTTTTTAACAATGGACTACTATTGGCGATCGGATGCTCGGGATAGTAGGAATTAAATTGAAAACCCATTACACCTTCTTCAAATGCAAACCTACCGTTACAGTTTCCGAACTGAAACTGATGGGTTTGTCGTCTTGATCGAGTATTTTAATCGTTATGTTTGTAATTGTTTTTGTGCTTATCGGGAGATAGACAACCGGATTTGGAGACTCCACTATTTTAAAACCAGACGGCACGGTAGGAAAGAATTGATGAATTATATGACCCAGTGTGCCATTCTTATAGGAACCTAAAGCCACATTACAGTGGATTAATATGGAATTTATATTCACGATGTTTGTTACATTTTCAGACATGTGGGTTTTTTCGGCTTTATACTTTGATCTTTCGAATCCCAACAATGGTCCTATTGAGCGCTCCGATGTGAAATCTATTTCGTGAGAGGATTTAATTCGGGTTTTCATAGTGCTGTTAATACCTCTTATTGTAACCGATTCATGGTTTTCGCGGCTGAGTTGCGTTTGAATATATTCATTGATATCGTTAATTTCGTATGCTCCATCTGGTAGCACGATTTCTGGCCGACCGGTAAGCTGAAAACTATTGTTAAATTTGTTTACGTTAGGTATGGTGTTGTAGGATTCAAAACTAAGTAAACCCATAACGTACTCGTTTTCTTCGTCCAGGAAAATCGGGGGATTGAAATCGGAACTTAAAACGGACGATTTTTCAGTAAGCGTAAAAATGAAAGACATTGTGAAATGCTACATTCGAGAATCGAACGTAAACTGCCGGTAAAAGTCAATTTGAGTAGCTATATAAAAACTGTAAACAAAGATGTCCGCAATTATAAGAATTTACGTCCTGATATCTCTCGAAATTATATGTAATCTTATTCTTGCTGCCGCCGCCGCCGTCGCTACGACAATATTTTATTAATTCTAGGGGTGGTTTTAAATGCCCTATACTATCAAAGTATCTAATATTTTTACTACGTTTTACGTAAGCAGTCCAATGAGTACCCGGGCCTACTTTATCGTCTTAATTTACAATACCGGCTTCGTTCTCACGAATCCTTAAAGGTAAATCGTTACGCATGTATACACCCCTAAAATTTGGAATTTTGAATATTTTTGCGTACTTAATTAAATCGACGTTTGTTACTGCGCGTCGAGGCAGCTCCACAGTTAGTTTTTTGTTAGTTGATACGGTTTCAAGTATAATCCGAAACCTATTTTATATGGCGCCAAATGTAAACCTTTTCCAAGGACTATTGCTTCCATCGTCTTATTATGCCGCTCCTTTTCTTTTAGATCTTTGGCGGCACTTTTGGCATCTTCAACAGCTTTGGCGACCGCCGCAGCTCCCCCTCCCAATGATCCAAGAGCGCTTAATGCGGCAAATATGGGGATGAGCGGTAAAATACCTCCCGTTTTAGGAATATTTATTATTCTACTTCTTGGTTGCGTAATTTTGTTGTTCGCGATTGAACCTAGAGCCAGTTTAGAGGCCGCCAATAAGTTGTTGCGGCGCCCTTTATTTTCTTTGAGCCGGTTTCTAGGGCGAGTAACTGCACTCTTAAAGCTTATAGCGCCACCACTTCTTTTAGGCCGACGGCCTCCCATCCCCAGCTTAGTTTTTCCTTTCATAACACCGGTTATAGCTAGTGCCGCCGCCTTTTCCCCTAAATTTGCGTCTCTCGAACGAAAACGTGTCCACGCCTTGTCGGCAAGTATTCTATCGGCTTCGTGTCGTCTTTGAAGATCTTGATGTTGCGAATACGCGATGTCGTGTTCTTTACACGCCTCGTCCAGCTGATTGATTCCTCGATCTCCGCGTGCAAGTCTTTTCTTTAGACGAGTGCCCGGACCGCAAAATCTATATCCCGGCACGTGCAATTCAAACGGCAACTTATCTATGAGCGTATTTAATACACCGCGACCTTTTCTTCCTCGACGAAGGCGACGACGACGACGACGGCGACGACCAATACTTTCTTCTTTCATATTACACGTGCGATAGTTGCACCGCAACTGCATACACTTTAAAGAAATTTTACTTATATAATTTCGATACTAGGTAGGTTGGGCTCAGTTTTTAATGTACACATCACGGGTGGTGGTGGTAAAAAATGAGAAAAGTTAAGATTGAGAAACAGAGTCAATCGCTACCGATCGTAAATCACGACGCTAGCGCGTTAACCCAACAATATCGAAAACACAGCGTGTTATTGGGAGAAGGATGTAAAAGATGTCTTATTGTTGGCAGATCTAACTGCGGCAAAACTAATATAATGATCAGCTTGTTAGAACATCCAAACGGTTTACGATTCGAAAACATTTATTTATATTGTAAATCTCTGGATCAACCAAAATACCAGTACCTGAGGAAACTTCTAAAACCCATAAAAGAAATTGGGTTGTATGAATATCTCGATGGGTCTGTAATTGAACAACCTAAAGATGCAAAACCTAATTCTGTCATCATATTCGACGACGTGGTTTGCGATAGTCAAAGCATAATTAGGGATTATTTTTGTTTCGGACGACATAGAAATATCGATTGTTTTTATCTGTGCCAAACGTATTCATCTATTCCTAAACAACTTATTAGAGATAACGCAAATCTTATTGTAGTTTTTCAACAAGACAAAACCAATCTAAAACACATACACGACGATCACGTAAACGTCGACATGACTTTTGAGCAGTTTAAAGATTTATGCGCGTATTGTTGGAACGACAGTTATGGATTTTTAGTTATAGATAAAGATAGCGAAATGAATTTGGGAAGATATAGGAAAGGATTCGATTGTTACTTTAAAATATATAATTAAAACCAGTTTTAAAAGGACTCAGTGGCTGTCGGACATCCACAAACGAAAGATGGATAAGCGTTTGGCTAGGGAGTTGCTTAAAACTAGAAAAGCCGTAAAAAGAAAATACGCGGCTTTAAAAGCAGACATTGCCCAATCCCAAACGATTTTAGCGGAGCAATTCAAACCCCTTTCCAAACCGCTCGCCGAATTGCTAACAACTATAAAGCAAGAAGGCGCGTCAGTGGGCAAACCAAAAGCGGATTATTTGCCAATAACCATTAAACGTAGAGCATCCACACCCTCTATCTTGCCCCGTCCACGAGCGATAGACACCCCAGGCAAAGTTTCTTACCTTCCCGGATCATCACACACTTCCACACCGGGGCCATCACATACCTCCACACCTCGATTTTTGCCTACGCATGTATTATCCGAGAGTCAACCAGTAGAGGAATACGATGAGCAGTTGCAAACGGAGGTTGCGGAGGCGGCAGCAGAAGAAGGTGCTGTACAAGCGGCCAGAGAAACCATCCAACAAATGCTGCAACCGGAAGTTCTTGGCCAATATTTAGAACAATTTCAAGGGTTAGCTCGCACATACGTGGAAGGAATGATACGAGATACTGAGGACAAGTACGATTTGCACTACGGAGTCCGATTCGACGTAGAGAGAGATAAGTTTGCAATAGGAAATAAAGAAATCAAGTTCGAGGGCGAAGATATCGTTATTACGGACCACGGCAACAGAATAATCTACAAAGGCACTCCAGGATTTTACGAATTGATGTCTAAAAAGAAACCAAATATATACAAAAACGCAGATTTAGAGCAATCTCTAGATTTAGTGGATCGTTCCGCCGCAAATCGTGTAAACTACGACCCCGCACAAAGAATCAGCGGTAACGCAGGGACTAAATACATGAAAATAGTACGACCTCTAACTGCCTCCTCAACCATAAAAGCTCCTGGCAGACCAGCGACGAAGGTACCACGGCGCGGCAAGGGATTACTAACAGTGACGGACAAAAAAGTGGAATATGTTCCTTGGAAGGATCCCAACTCATGAGTGAATCGGTTGCGTGTATTACTTGCCTCCCAGGCAGCTGGACACACAGGTCACGATAACGAAATTGTTAGTATCATTGACGCTTTAAGAACCGCTAAGGTTATAAAATAAATAGCGAGTTAAGCGTCCATACTCGTCATATAGTAGCGGACTTTCGGGGCGAAATATGCCTATAGATAAATTTGGTAGACATCTACACCAGCATCACCATTCTGCGGGTGTAGAACAAACGAAAATATATGTGGCCGAAGATGCGACAAAGATGGTAGAAACTTTTAAGAAAGAAATTGGGTCAGTTATTGAAGATGCCACAAAAATTATGGAAACTTCTAAGAAGGATATTGAAGATGTGGCAAAGAAGATAGAAACTTACAAGGGCGAGCTTAAGTCAGTTAGTCGCAGCGCTATTTTTTACATTATGGCACTCAACGCCGATAGAAATGGGCAGTATCGACTTTTAATTGCTAATGAAACTTTAGAATACATATATAAACTACCGGCTGCAACTATTTCGAATATTAGTTGGACACCGTCAGATGCGAAAATATCCATAAACGGCGAAGAGAAGTCTAATAAGGAAGACCTCATTGGAACTAAACTAAACGAAGGCGATAAAATAAGCGCAAAGCACAAACCAAACTCAAAACACCTATTCTGTTGCGAGTTCGTTATGCAATTTAACCATCATGGGAGCTACTAAAGAAGAAGTTGTCGAAGAATTACATAAACCAGCTCGAAAAAATTTTAAACGAAGACGGGTGATTGTAAAGGGCATAACGATTTATTCCAAGCCGATTTGGTGGAAATGATACCCTACGCAAAAACAAATAAAGGCTATCGATATATTTTAGTGGTGATCAACGCGTTTTCAAAATACGCTTGGGCACTTCCCGTTAAACAAAAAACCGGCCAAGCTATTGCTGAAGCAATGAAAAAAGTGCTTTCATCTATTAAAACTGCGCCTAAAAACTTGCAAACCGATATGGGCAAAGAGTTTTATAACAAGGAGTTTCAAAATTTAATGCGGAAATTCGGCGTCAACCATTACAGCAGTTATTCCAATCTAAAAAGCAGCATAGTAGAAAGATTGAATAGCACACTCAAGAATATGATGTGGAAACAGTTTAGTTTGCAAGGATCGTACAAGTGGCTACATCTATTGCCAAAAATTGTAAAGAAATATAATTCGACAAAACACAGAACAATTGGATACAAACCGGAAGCCGTTAATAAAAGTAACGCTCCCGAAATTTTTAAAAGAGCGTACAGTCATATAAAAATGGTGGATCCAAAGAAGCAAAAATTTTACGTTGGCGATCGCGTAAGGGTTAGCAAGCATCGGGCGGCGTTCGCTAAAGGATACACGCCTACATGGAGCAATGAAATTTTTAAAGTTGAAAAAGTCCGCCTTACCAATCCAAGGACATACATTTTAGAAGACGAAAACGGCGAGGAAATTAAAGGCGCATTTTACGAATACGAGCTGCAGAAAACAAAACATCCAAGCATTTTTCTAGTAGAAAAAGTAGTTAGAAAAAAAGGAAGTCAACTGCTCGTTAAATGGTTAGGTTTTGATAATAGCCATAATTCGTGGATATCTAAGAATGATCTTGTATAGTTATTAAAAATAAATAAAAAATACTTTTTAAAAACTCTTTTATTGAATTACTTCTTTATAAAAAGTATAACTTACTAACGAACACAACACAATTAATACTAATACTATTATAGATAATATAAGCTCTACAACATAATAGTGATTAAATGTAATATGCGGAACGAAGTCGCTACAGTTTTTCATACCGCTAAGTGAACGGTTCCATATTTCCATTTTCCAATGTACTTCCTCGAGCGCATTATTAATTTTGTAACGAATTTTATATAAGAGAAAGGAGGCCGTCTCATTACTAAATCGATGTTTTAAATTCGCTCGAAAAACAAAACCTTCGTGTCCATTTGATAAGTGATCCAAGGTCATGGGCATCCATCTTTTAGGCCAAAACGATTCATTGTAGGCTGGCAATGGAGCAGTGTCGTTAGCAAGCTCGGGATAAATGTAAGCTCCCGTTGCCAAAACAGGTTTAGAGATAATTATGTCCTTTTCGGGTGTCAGCAGGGACAGAAACAAAAACGAAGTTATATTCATCTTGGATAACCGGCCGCTTCGATGCCACTGTTGCGTATTATTTGTTTTCGATTATTTATAGATAAATTCCGAAACTGCTTAAAAACACGTATTTTTACGCAGTAATTATTCAAGTCTTTCTTTAACATTTCCAGTTTTGCAATATACGAGGTTAACAGCTTTTCATTTTGCTTACGTGTTTTTGCGGAAGATTGCATCATGTTTTCCTACCAGGAGCCTCGTAACGTATTAACCGCTTCAAATATATTTTCCGGATATAAGGAAAGAATTTCCAACACGCACAAAATATTCTGGTAATTAATGTTTAATTCGCTGTTTAGAATTCAATACGCGTCACTAATGATCCTTTCCCCCGTCTCCTCTTCCGTGAGCTCGGACACTAATTTAAGAAAATTTTTATAGAAAGCTGGCAAAGCGAAAGAATGCAACAGTTCCAAACGGTAATTAATAATGTCTTTTAATTTAAACAGTTCTACAAAATCGCTTCGATACAACCGGCAACGATACATCGTTCCAAACACTATTTCTTTTATTTTATTATCTTCGTTCTCAAAGTCATTTAACGCGCTTCGTAGAAAAAATGCTTCACGATTAGCAAGTTTATTTTGCCATTCGTCGGCAGAAATAGTTGTCGTTTTCACACAGCTGCGACGATCTTTACATAACATAGCACATTCTAAAATATCGGAACACCCCAAACAGCCGATTTTTATCGAAGGCTGAAGATTTGAAAAAATATCAAATCCCACTTCAACATACTTGTTGTGGTCCTGTTCCTCGCTTAACATGTACACAGTATTGTAAATCAGATGACTTTTACAGCTTTCCAGTCGTCTCGATTGGGTTTCTTCATCCACAAGGAGAGGAGATTTTCTATTTTTAGTTCTTTCTAGAAACTCCTCAATCTCCCCACTAACGTTCATGCTGGTGCTTGAAGACGACGTCATCGTTGTGATGTGTCAACTGTGTCGTACCCAAATTGCTTCTTCCTTTCTTCTCAAAGTAGTCTTGCAAATAAGCAGTTGTTACACCAACGAATATGTTCAGACAGCGGATCGTCACCTTCTTTCCAATCATGAACTACCACGTGACATACAAGCAGAGAAGCAGGTAACACCACACTGTTGACCCAGTTGGAATATGTAAGTAAACGTGTTTCAAATGGTAAAAGATTTAGTCTTATGTCTTCAATACACATTTCTATCTCTCATCCGTAATAATCAACGGCTGCGCACAGACTAAACTAAATAGCAAGTTACAACAGGAAAAAACTTTCACTTTCTACCGGCTGTAGAGAACCACCTTTCCCCCTTCCACCCCTCTCACTCCGCGCAGCGGGATAAGGACCTTAAATGCCCAGTTATACAAAAATCTGATACCCTTGAACCTTTCCTTCTAACGTGAGCATGGGGGTCCCAACTGGAATGCCTAGTAATGCACAAATCTGATGCGACGTTGTCCACTCCTGCATTTTTTACCCGAAACACGGGGCCCCCGGGGTTGATGTTATTCGCATCTAGTAACTTTTTACCCGGTTTCCACGATGGCAAGATGACACTCAAGATAACGAAGATGCCACGCCCCTCGAGGCTGGTGTTGC
Source organism: Agriotes lineatus (assembly GCA_940337035.1). Classification (NCBI taxonomy): domain Eukaryota; kingdom Metazoa; phylum Arthropoda; class Insecta; order Coleoptera; family Elateridae; genus Agriotes; species Agriotes lineatus. The sequence goes on from CALNHX010004366.1 coordinate 116,557, forward strand.
GCAATAACTTACCCGAAAATATATACTTGAACATGGGGACCCCGGCGGCTGACGCAATATTACGAATCTAGGGCTCTGCCCGCGCGATGTGAACTTTGACATTTATATCCAGAACCCGTAGCAAACCACCTTTTCCCCTTCCCCCATCACCCCGCCCCGCTGACGGCTAGGGCCCCACAATATGGTGACTGGGGCTTTGCCCCCCGGGCTCGCTTGAGTTAGAGAGAGAAAGATGGTTTTTTGTAGAACTCAATGTGTTAAAGAGAGAAAGATAGATGTTTGATAACTGACAGGCACCGATGACCTTTGACATTTGGTTTCCTCCCCCTCCCCGAAGAGGACAAACGACAAATTAGCCTTAAAAATTTGCATTTTTATTTTAAAAACATGGGGGCCCCGGCGGCTAGGACTCTGCCCCTGGGGTTGGTGTTGCGCATGCGGGCCCCACAATATGGCGGCTAGGGCTTTGCCCCCCCGAGGTTGATGTTGCGCAATACCCAGAACATGTTGCGCAATATCCAGAAGTGAAAGTCTGTCAGAGTCTAATCGGTGACCTTGAAGTGTTCCAGAACCGGCCTATCTCTACTACTTAAATATTTCTATATTAAAACTGCATTTAAATGAGAGACCAAAAACTGTGTATCACGAATTAATTTTTATTCAATTGTTTCTACCTAATGGTCGTTATTAACAAATGCTTATCTAGATTATAAAAGCGGATGTAGACCAAGTTGAACACAATAACTTTCTTAACTAATATTACTTATAACTAAAATGATTCACAAAATTTCTATTTCTAAAATATTGTCTTTTCAATTTGGTTTTTACTGTCTCATTGCGCCACTAACACTTTGTATTATTTAGATTGTCCTTCTCACTCGTGTAATTACACTGACTTGTTTTTAAATAGTTCACTTCCTTCACCAATTTTGTTTTACATCCTGCTGTGTCCTTTTCCTCGTATTTTCATCAACTGTCTACTTTGCCTTCTCTACTCAAATCATTTCATTACTACCGGCATTTCTTTGCAAATGTAATTACGGATTGAAATTTATACGCTAAATCTTGCAGTTGCATGAACTACCCCAACTCTGTGCTTTCTGACTTGCTTTTTATTTATCTGTGCTGCAAGCAGAGTCGAGTAGCGGGCTCAATACCATCTCAATAGATAAAGATAAAGGATGAGGTGAGAATACCAAAGTAATACAGTTATAATCTACAAAAGCAAATTTCTGGAAGGGGATGCTAAACTGAGTTTATTGTCAAATTACGTTGCATCATCTGAATTGGATAACAAGAAATGTTTTTTACTAAAAGTGGTTTATGTCGAAATCATTAGCAGAGTGAGCGTTTTATGGGGTGGATAGGAGATTTTCATCTGAAGGAGTTCTAATTTGACAAGCTTGTCATTGAAGTAACATCTTATAGCTTGCATCTAGTCGAAGTTCGTGGTACCAGATCGTCGGAGGCTTGAGGATTTTAATAGGACGACGTGGATAGTGATTGCTGCTGGCATTGCTGCTAGAGAGGGTTAGTAGGTTGTTTTTGGCGGAGTTCGTGCAGGCATTGTTTTTGAAAGTTAGGAGATCTTGGTGAGGTTGCTGGTTGCATTGGGCTTGGTAGAAGAGAGTGTCGAGTTCAATAACAGGTGACAGAATACAAGTAATAAAAATAAAAACTGAAAGAAAATATATAAAGAGTAAAGTGAGGTAATTTTAATTAAGGGAGTACATGCCATTTGATACTGTTGAATGGCAAAAATGTAACGAGACAGTATTTGTAATTAATTTCGAACAAAAATAATTTGAAGTGACAGGTGACAGATGTACGAGTTGTCATAAAAATAAGAAGATCAAATTTCAGAATAGAAGCAGTCTAGATTATAAGAATCCGACCTGTGCTTAAGTTAAGTGTTTTCCACGGAAGCTAGCAGTTAATTATCTTGATAATCCATAATTATTATAATAGGGCAAATAAGTTAATTAAAATTCAATTTAAAAAAAATTGATTGAGAATAAACTAAAGTGTAAGTCAATTATAACATAACATAGGCGTTACAACGTGGTAGAGTCATCATTACAATATGTATAAATATAGCGTATGCATCCGAATCACATTTAACTGATGGCGAATCTGTCAAAATACCATGATTGTATATATATATCGAAGCGATCGAACAGCAAGAGTAGCATCTGAGACGTTGCGATACTGATTGAACGCAAATCAGTGCATCACCAAATAAAACAAATGCGATTTAGTAGCCAGGAAAACAATACTGCAAATTATTTCTCTTGATGAATCTACATATCAGAAATATAGAATAGACCATCTACACATATAAGACATTCTGCTGTATCAATCAACACCATCTATCGAAAAGTCCCTTTGAACTCGAGTCAGACCGTTCTACTTGCAGTAACATCATTAACAAGTACGCCACAAATACCTGCTCCACCGTCGAGCCTGATAAATGAGTATCAACTGCGAGAATTACGAAAATTTACATCGACATCGAGTGTCCAGGGAGGTTTGCCACAAACCACGACATCGATTTAAGATGTACAAGTTCAGGCTCCGACTTAGCTTTACAAGCAACTTTTAGTGAGTTGCAAATAATACGAACTTTAAAAACTAAATTCCTATAAACAACGAATAAAGCGATATTTAGATGAATCGAAATTCAAATCGCTTACACGCTTACAGGTTCAAACTCGTTTACTAGCAACAACAGGCTTGAAGGGTTGCACGAGGCTAGTTATTGGGAGTCGCGTGGTCTTAAACTGACAGAGACTCAAATCGCTAAAGACGGAGGAAAATGTGTTGACTATTGTTGTGTAAATCCAATTTTTTCTCTAACTTGCTCTGAAATAAATTATCTTACCTTCCTAAAAACGAGCACTGCATTTGCTTTTACAAGAAATGAGACAGGGTAAAACCTAATAAGTTTACATTCAACACACTTAAGTTACGTATTACTTACTTCGGCTACAACTAAAGGATGCAAATTATATTTAAACAGCTTGATCGTATGACGTCACAACTTCCAAATATAGTAGCAATGGCCTGACAGCAAGTCAACTATGCTTCCAAATGACGATTAGCACACCTAGACAAGGATGCACTCAACATTGAGATCTGTTAAGCGTTTGGTTCTTAGATATTGTATACAAAAGAGGCGATATTATCTTGAGGAATGGACGATTATGCACAGGCAATATTGTTTTACAAACTTGTACTTAGCTGTAATGCAATAAATTGCGGTATACGACAGGAAGCGAAGAATTTAGGCCTTCCGCTCGAACGAAAATTTCTTGGCAGCAGGTTGTGTCACCTCGGGCTCGAACGATAACTTCTGGGGGTAATTAGGCCGAAATGAAGAAAAATGTAATGCATCTTCAAGGCACCTTTAAAATGTATTTACATTAGAAGCAGTACAAGATAAAACTTTTTTATCATCCAAAATTATGTTGAAACGCACCAGTAAATAACAAAAACACCTATAAATCCTTCATCCCCTAACTAACGCAAAACTAAGGAACACGAGGGCACTAGCTATTCACCAATGCAATGCTAAATCGCCGAATCAAGAAACTATTGGCTTTTCTGGCATGCATCCCAAAATTTGGAAAGTAACACATCCATATATTGTTTCATAATCCGGAAATAAACATGTTTGACTCCAGTAGTTATGAACCTGCAAGCCTATTACCGACGTTCAAGGTATTCCAGAAAATAATGTTATTGTTAGTATCATTTCAAAAAGTTAAGGAAGGGGTTAAGTATTTTAGGTTGATTGAGCCAGGACGCTAAATTCAGCGTGAAGCAGATCAGCTCAGTTTGAGTGGTTGACGAGCACCAACAAAAGACCGCCGTTTATTTTTAAAATTATCAGGAACTGTCAAGGTAAGGGTTTTTGTGTTTATGTTGTGAAAGTACAGTTCCGTAGTAGCTTTTTGATTGTGACATTAGCACAATCGTATGCCACAATCGGCGCTACAACCCAGCAATGAGCGTCGCAGCGTACGGCAAAGTTCAACGCAATTGCTCTTAGCCTCCCTCTTTAAAAATGACCCAAACCCCTAGAAAATTATAAAACCATAACGCCCGACCTGCTGAAGACACTTGAATCCAGCGATCCGTCTAGCCAGCTCTAACTGGACAAACTGCCAGACCCTTTGGGTTCAGCCGAGGCCGCATGTGGCCATTAAATCGCGACCTGTCTTAAGAAGCCATCCAGAATTGTAAGATTTTCTCCTGAACTCAAATACTGAATCCGCTCTTGTGGTCGCCGGCTCCAGTATGAAAGAGCAACCCTGAAACCGCCCTTAAAGTGTTTGTTTAGTCGCCGGATCCAGTATCGACTGGAAACCGCTTTACCTTTATACTGTATTTTTGGTCGCCAAATTCGATATCAAAATACAGCTCAAAAACCAGCATTTAAAACCAACCCTGTATCCTTTGCTCTGCACCGCAGTAATGGCAACATACGTCTCTAAAGAAGTCACGACCAACGCATCCATCATTAGGTGACAAGTGTTCACCAGGTTAATTCACAGCCAGAATTAATTAAGGACAATACCTAGCTGTACAAAATAACCTTCTTGTCCAACAGCGAAGCTCTAGAGTGCCATTAGACGAAATCGCAGCTCCCGCTCAGAGTCGCAAAGACGGTACCAGCAGCTTTGCTGCAAGTTCCGACAAAACGCCATGCTGCTCTCGGACGTTTACAAGGAAAACACTCCTGGTGACGTCAGAAGTGGCCCCGGGAAGTGTCTAGCACCAGTACTGTCCGATTTACTTTAAGGTCACTAAACCACGCTAACTAAGCTAACGTAGGTAGGGAAATTTGGTGTTATTTATCTCAAACGAAACTCGTTTTTTCAGTGGCGTACACAATCCGTTTATAGGTTATAATAAAAATAAATTAAAGTTTCTGTAACCTGAACGCAATAAATAAATATTACATAGCAAATATTTTTAAACATTTTCCTGCTTAAAATTTATTATTACAAATATAAACCTTTATCGAATATTTTCTACTGCTCGCCGCATTCAAACACGTCGGTTATCACAACGCGAGCTTGTATTTTGTAAAATGTTTTGTGTCACAATGTCCACTTGCAAAGAATTCTGAGTAAAACCCTTTACAAATTTTTATATGAACACGTTTACTTTAGACGTCTAAGTATTACTATAGTTCATTCAAATTCAAGATAGAGCAAAATCAGTGGCGGTGATATGCATAAGCGGGAATAAGCGTTGCTTAGGGGCCCGGGCCCTTAGAGGGCCCTTTGGGGGGCCCGGTAAGTTCACTGATTAAATATCTCGATATGTTCTACTTCATTTGGGTATACATTGATAGCACTGCAACCTCAGTCCCCCACTCTCAGTTATCAGTCATCAGTGATCAGACTCGATTTGAGAGCTTTGAAAAACTAACAAATATTTCTGAAGTTTTAGAACCGAAAAACGTTTTAAGTATGCAAGAAGCTGAACAGGTCCGATGTGATTTGCTTCAGAAAAAGTATTTTGATGTCGTCAATAATAATCTCGCCATTCGGTTTGTGAACGCTATTTCCTTACTAAACGAAGATTTAAATGATAGCATGGGTGTTCCAGATCTGACAAGTTTATTCCTACAGAAATATAGTGTTCTCGAAAGCAATTTTGGGAAGATTATTACTGCATTGTTTTTATTTTTGACTCTACCTGTAACATTCTCCACAATAGAAAAATCATTTAGCAAGTTGCAAGTAATAAAACATTATGTAAGAAATTCTATCAGCTAATATAGCAATATAGGCTAGATGATTTTCCGGTTTTGTCAATTGTGCAAAAAGCATCGTCTACGTCGACGGACATAAAAATCTTGTGGAACAATTTGCTGTCAATAAGTCCAGAAAGATACATCTTTTATTTCTGTTCAATTTATTTTTACGGCGTTTTTATATTAATGATACAAATAAATACTAAGTAGTTGTTGATTTTACCTGAATATTATTTTTTCTACGACCACCACTAAAAGTAGGCCTTATAGCGCTAGCCTTTTTCACGAAAAATGACGTGTTACAAGTAAAATCAGCTGTTTACTTTTAGCCCATGTGCTAAAAGTAAACAGCTGGTGTTGGATTTAGAATTTCGAACTGGAAGTGAAGCTGTAAAGATATTCTAGTGACTTCATTCGTTAGAGGTAAACCGTTTTTTAAATAATTAAAGCATTATGTAATGAATAAAGTAAAATGTGCACATTTATAATTACCTTTGATAACGAACTTTGACAGCTACCGGCTGCAGAAACAGTCACCTGCACGTCAAGGCCATCTGTTTACTATGACATAAATTATAACTGTCATAAAGGCAAACCTTTGTTGAATCGACATTTCTGGATTAATAACAGTAAACTTAAGGCCGTACAAAAAATATTGTGAGCAAACTCGTGCTGAAAGTGTTTATGCACGAGACATGTTATGAAACTCAGTCTTCGGCTTCGTTTCATAATTTTTATGAGACATGTTATGAAACTCAGTCTTCGGCTTCGTTTCATAATTTTCATGTTTCGTGCATAAATGTCCACTTTTAGCACTTGTTGCACAAATAGCTATTATATTACTAGTGCTTCTAGGTAGATATTTATCCATCAGTTTTCTTTGTATTTGTGCCTATACCAACTTGAAGATTCTATATAGTTTTATATTTTTAATTGATATTTTGTTAGATATGTTAGTTATAAAATGTGTTAAATGTTAGGCATTTACTACTCTATTTCTGTTGGTTATAACAGGAAGTTATTTTATTTTTTGTTAAACGTTTACTTTGTATACTATAATTATAAATATACAATTCATTAAATATATAAATCCTTTTACAAGGGGGGGGGGCATTTTTAGATTTGCTTAGGGGCCCAAGGTGCTCTTGCACCGCCACTGAGCAAAATCTGCAACCCAAATTACAAATATCAGCAGTAAGTTGATTACTAATATGATTTTATTAAAATTTAGATCAGAGAGATATGGCTTTGTTGCTGTCTTGATGAGTGTCAAAATCAAATTCGAGGTTAGCAGGTTAGGTTTTGCGTCAGTTCGTGTCAAAACTGACGCAAAACCTAACCTGCTAACCTCGAATTTGATTTTGACACTCATCAAGACGGCAACAAAGCCATATCTCTCTGATCTAAATTTTAATAAAATCAAATTAGTAATCAACTGACCGCTGATATTTGTAACTTGGGTTGCAGATTTTGCTCTATCTTGAATTTGAATGAACTATAGACACTTTAAATTATAGCCAAAAGACGATCATCTGCGTAGATCAAGGATTTTGGCATCGCATTCGAAGAATAAATTAATAATAAGAAAAATTATGTATGCACACTAGTATCGCATATAGTAAATTTGACATTGAAAAACCGTTTTCTGAACCTGTCAAATTTTGTTTCCCTACCTGTGTTAGCGTAGCTAACGTGATTCAGTGACCTTGATTTACCCCCGAAGAAAACCTCATCTAGGATTATTTGTACAATTTTAGCAATACTAGTTTGACACTAAACATAAACAAACGCAGCCAATCAGTGCTAACATGTACAAGTCCAGAAGCGCCCGTTCCAAAATATAGACACCCTGTAGATAGATAGATAAGAGTCGGGCAAACGCAAATGTCAGCGGCCAGATTTGTCTTAGTATGTGTCATATTGATGAATTTAATTACTTGTCAGTAGGTATATACCGTTTACCAATTGGTGGTTAGCTGATTTTGCAGTAGATGGATCGGATTGAGTAATTTACGAATACTTTCTTGGTGGTTTAATTAACACATGATCTCTAACAACTTGTCGAATCGGTCATTAATATTAATCATTCAGACGCTATAGCGTACAAATCTCCAGAATCTACACCGCTAGGTAAAATGAGGTTAAATATAATGCATTCATAGGTGCATACAGACAATATTAATTATTATATTACCTTATGAGAAGAAGTCCTATAATTTTAATTTCCAAATTAAATGAACAACGGGACAGCTGTATGAAAAGTAAAGCATTTAAACAGTTACAATATTTATTTAACGTTTTAAACTTTTTTCAGTTCATCTGTAGTTCATGTAATAGCTACATCTCGAGGGGTTAACCACTAAGGAAAAAATGTGACAAGATTGCGAAATTTAATGGATTTCTAGGGATTTCTATTGATTGCGGAGAATTTCAAAAGATTGCGGGGGATTTTCAAAGATTGCGGGGAATTCCTATAGATTGCGGGGATTTGGAAAGCATGCGAGTGATTTCCAACGATTTCGGGAGACTGCTGGATGATTTCCGCAACCGATTTAAAGATTAAATAACCTAAAATAGTGTCGGAAATAGGGGACCTCAATAAGTAGCTGTAAAACCATGCAGACTTAAAAAAAGAATTGATCAGTGTGGGGATTAGTAAGATAATCTGGCAAAATGCGGTAGTAAGAAAATTATTTAGTTAACTATTTATTCATTGTTGATACAACATTTTAGTACAAAATATCGGGTAACAGGTCTCTGTACGTATATTGATATACTTCTTCTTCTTCTTCTTCTTCTTAAGATATTAATATACTACTAGATATAAACTATACAAAATCTGTAAAAAGATTTACACGGAACTTCCCTGGCGCAAATTAAATCAATTTGCAAATTTAAAAAAATGTAGTCGGCTGGGATTTGAATTCCGCTCACCTAGGCGAATATGTGACTGGAGTTTCTTGTTTGCCGCTAGATTAGTTGAGCCACGGGCGCATTCAAATTCGATGAGTTTCTGCTGATTTATAAAGATACTATATTATTCTGTCCCATTTCTGATGTTTAACCTGTATCTCTTAGGTCTCATTTTCGCCAATGATAAAGACTAAGCTATATGCAAATTATTACTTGTATCTAACTTACTCTCACTTGTATGTTACTACTTGCAAGCAAAAGAAGTGGAAGTTGTGACACTAAATATTTTGAAAAAAACAAAGGGGGTAACTGGGGTAAAGTATCTTAACATTCCAAATACTGCAACAATAAAAGGAACCACTCGGTAATTCAAACTAAATCAATTTGAAAATAAAACAAATTGAAAAGCGGGCCGACGAATCGTCATGGAAGGGACGTTGCATGGAATTGTTTTACTCTAACGTCCCACGCAAGTGACTTCAAACAATTTTAAAAATAAAATGAAAATAAGGCTAAACATATCGTAACGAGACCAATAATACTGATACAATAAAATGAAACACTTGGGTATGCGAATTACATCAATTGCCAATTTAAAAAAATTACCGGCGGTGGGATTCGATCTACATCATCTGCGTATGCGATTGTAACCGCATCGATATGTTACAGTGAGCCATGCAGCCCCACTGGTACGAGTGCGACTCGCGGCTGTATTTAACAGAACGGTTTAATTGTTGAAACGTTTTTACTCTTTTGCCACATTATCCTGTATCTGTTGGGTCTTGTTTTTGTCAAGTGTAAAGCCCGAGGGGTCAATCACCAAGGATTTAAGTGTACAGGAGATATCCTTGCATAAAAGATTTCCCGAGATCTCCCTCAGATATCCTCAGATCTCCCTAGACCTCCTAGATTTCCGAGGGATCTCCCGAGATATCCCCTAGATCTCCCAAGATCTCCCGACATCTCCCCAGATCTCCCGAGATTTCCCCAGAACCTCTGAGATTTCCCTCATATCTCCCAAGAGCTCTCACGATTCTCGCAAATATCACAAAATGTATGCTTAGTAGGCTCTACGACCCTCTGAATTCGTATTTCCCAAAATCGTTGATTTTTTTAAATAGATTTTTTTATTCCAACGACAAAATTTATTTTTTTTACTTGTGTCATCTATAAAACAAAACATGAAGTAAGGTAAATATCAAAAATACCTAATTAAAACAAACTATTTTCAGGCATATAGTGCAATTAAAACGATACACCATTAAAACACCCAAATGAAGAAATCGTATAAAATTCTTAGTAACAGTACAATACATGAATTCTAGTAATCAACAAAAAATCTGTACTAGTACTAGTAAAAATAACTTAAACATTATACAGATTGTCTAAAATTACACGGAACATGGCAATTCCCTGAGCTGGAAAAGGTTCACATAATATTTTCCATAAGAGTAACCCAAATAGAAAATGCAATAATTAGTTTGATAGCAAGGCAACAAGTAACTACTGCACCTACTTGTTGCCTAGCTACCAAAGTAATTATTGGATTTTCCATTTCGGTTGCGAAGTTTATTCGAACTACTTATACAAGTAGTGGTTGTTGCTTTTTTTGACCTCTCATGCGAAGCAGTCTGTCAATACCGAGTTTTGTATTGCACTCTGTAAAGAGCCAAACGAAGATGATTTCTTCACGATTAAATTCTTGCCATTTTTCAATGTCACTTTCACGAATGGTCCTTTTTAAAAAAAAATACTTTTTTCTACGATCGTGCCAAAATGACAAATTTTTCACAGTTTCTAGTGTCGAAGTGACATTTGTACCATTCTTAATATTAGCACCCGAATGACGTCTTTTTCGCAGGTTCTCATTGGTGGCGTAAGTTTGAATGTCGACATTACCTAGAATATCTAACACAATGTGACGGAAAAAGAGTCACTGAACTAAGTTTTTATATTTCCGTTACGATGGTAGAAAAAGTAGTGTATCATACACGTGTATAAGTGCTATTAAAGCACTACTGACGTTAAAAGCACTCCGCTTTGCGTCGTGCTCTAAACTCGTCGCACGTACTTTAAAGACGTACTTATACACTAATATCATAATATACTATTATCATCAGTGACAATATCAGATTAATCTTTAAGATTTAAGTATGTTAACGATAATAATGATAGGTTAGGTGTTTCCTCCAACTCAACGTCTGTTTAGTTCCACACATTTTCATTGTCGTCATTTTCTTCTTGGAAGTTACCGACATTACTAGTGTTTTTCTGTTTTTGTCAGATTCACTTTATCTGTAGTACATTTTGTAAGAGTTAAAAGCAATGTTTTTTTGCGGGCCGAAATTTTAACATTTTGGGGATGTTTCTCATATAATGGTCCAAAATAATCTCTATATTCAGTCTCATCCACTGAATTTAATACATCAGTTCTAACAGTTTGTTCGATTTCGGGAAAGTTAAATTACCAAGCGTATAAATGTTGGTGTACCCCACTAACGTTAAACATTTTTTTTAATGTAACACCTTGTTCAACTTGCCAAAAGAAATCTAACTTAGGCTCATTGACTGCATCAACCTCCCCAGATCCGTCCAGTTCGTTGATTTGATTTTACTTTTCCTCCGTACTACCTTTATTATTAAAGGTTCTACAACAATATGATAACATTGTTGTATAAAACAAGGTCATAATTCGGTCCGTCATATCGTAGTGTCATCCACACAAGTTTAGAAAAACACTGTCGGAACGAAAACTTCCGCAACCTTCGCGTTACGGAGGGGGGGGGGCACTGGCTCAGGCTGCTAAAGAACGCAGACGTTTGATATTTTGAAGTACCGGTACTTTGTCTTCCGATATTCAATATTTTGTACTGGTATTTCAATAAACGATACAATACCATACGATTTATTTTCAGTCAGTATGGCCAGGACCTATCCAAGGGTTTGCCGTCTAGGTTCCATCTTTTGTCCATTTGTTTTTTAATTACTAACATAAAAATTAAAATAATCCCAATGATGTTGTTTGATGATGTGTTTTAGCGGACTTTTTCCACTGTCTAGGGTGTATATCACACGACGTTTCGGGAGTTTTGATCTACTCTCGTCTTCAGGTGTTCCTGGCTAGTCCTGAAAAGGACTGATATTGTACGCTTTTATTCGTAAACTCTTGGCTCCCCCGGGGTTTGAACCCGGGACCGCCGATCGCTGAGATTACTAGTCTGTCACTCTTACCACTACGCCACCAGCGCGGTTATATATTTTAGCTATAAACTTATATATATCTTCCCGCTGTATACGCAGTTGTAATTCTCTGCGCAGTAGTGGCATCCAAATGGGCATCATAATAGACCACTGCCAAAAAATGACATTCAAAGAACAATGTTGTTTGATATTTATATTTAGTGTTCCATGGAAGTAAGGGCGAGATGGTCGAACGTCGATAACTTTCAATAAGTAATTTTCAGCTTCTACAAACTGGAGAATAAAAATCAAAACAAAATGATTTTGTTGAGCCGAAATCTTCCCGTTTAACATGTGTACGTACTACACTTCGGGTTTCGATTGGTATAGCAAATCGTAATTGATGAATTCTAAGGCGAATGACTAATTCTGGCGGACTGGAGCTCCCATGTATTTCAACAAATTTTATGATAATGAATCAATATCCAATAAAAACTTCCGTATGAGGCGAATGCCGGAGCAGTATTTCTCCACCTTTCCTGACCTCTCTTCCAGTCTCAACCCCTCCTTTCTCTCACCCATCCCGAGTTTCCCGTTCTTGGCTGAAGAGGGACGGAAGGTCCCTATAGCAGCCCGCCCCCAGTTGGGGGAATTGAAATAACCTTTACCTTTTTTTGTGTCCTTGCGTCTTGAGACACTTGATTCTTG